>PITA01002369.1:0-163228 GCA_004023965.1 Spilogale gracilis | reverse complement strand
CCCCCCCCCCCCCCCCCCCCCGCCCACACACAGCAGAGTTCTAAGGAAATCCAAGCATTCTGTGTTCTATTGGTCAACGCCCTGGCTTACAAAATTTGTTGCTTTCCTCAGTATGAATTGAATTCTCTCTGAAAATCAAACATATTCCTAATACTAAGATTTTAGGGGCTGGAAACAGTCTCCAGTATTTACTCTTCAGGACTTTTTAAAAGGCAGCCTTCAGGAAAGGTGATACCTGAAATAGCAGCCTGAAGAGGAAGATCATCTGGGGCAGGAGAGCCTCCTCAGCGCCCCTAAAATCAGATCTCAGAAGCAACCGTCTCCTTCCTCTACAAAGTTCAAATTAATTTTTCCTCTGCCCGTTGTTCCCAGACTCATGTAACCCAATGGAAAGACTATACAAGAAAAGCATGTGACGGACCCTGTCTGTAACATTTTGGCTGAATATTAAGCTTCCCTGCCTTGGATCCATCCTCTCTTTTCTTAATCAGTAACTTTCAGCATGCTTCTCCCAACTGGTCTAAAGGCTTGATGAGTATGCTGGAAAGAGCACTGGACTGGGAGTTGAGACCTGGAGGTCCTATCTGTGCTATTGACTCACTCTGTGATGTAAGGCAAGCCATGACCCTTCCTTGAACCTCAGCTTTCTGATCTGTTACACAAGGTATTTGAGCTGGGGTGATCTTAAAGGTCCCTTCCAGTTCAGTCTATAGATTCACTTGTTTATCTTGTGACACTTAGACACTTTCTGTGTCTCCAACAATAACTTAATATGTCTTCCAGCAATAAGGAAGACACTGACTAATAGTGACCCTCAGATCAGAGTCACTTACATTCTATCTTTGTGTGTGGAGCATATCCATTTAAGGCTAATTGTAGAATGTTGGAGAGCTGTCCAGGAACATATGAAGCATTGGAATATTCGTTTGAAATTAATCAGACACAACCAAGCATGCAGGTGGCTGCTCTTTCCCTTTGACCCCTGGCTCTTGGGATCTTGCCTCCTGGAAGGTGTTCATGGGTTGCAGCTGCAGAGACAGCCTGTGGATTATTGCCCAGAAGAGCAACTTCTGTGAAAGTAAGCAGTGAAGGCAAGACCACTCACTGGGCTCCTTCTCTAGTGGATAGGGATAAGAATATTGAGGGATGGGGTACAGAACAGGAGTCAAGAAATCCAGACCTACTAATAATAAGAACTGAGGTTTCAGCCCTCATTTACTGGCCTTTTTTCTGATATCATGAAGGAGACTATCTCATGCTGTCCACTCCAAACCTCTATATGTTTTCAAATACACTGATGTCTGGTATCACATAGACCACATAGTGGCCTGGTGTTTTTTCATTTCTCCCCAGTCCTTGAATCCTCTTGGACCTTCCCCAAGCCTTTTGCCTTCTGCTCTTCAGCTATATTCAACTTGAGTTCTCTCATTTGGGGGACCTTTGTATATAATACCCTCAATGTGACTCATTATCTTTTGTGGGGAATCTTTTTCCCCTTCAGTAGTCATCTTGAATGTTATAGTCTATGAGAAGTCTTTTGCCATTATTCTTGACCAAGTTGATCATTCTCTCTTCTATTTCCCTAGGACTCTGGACATTCCTCTGCTGTATATCCACTAGGCTGTAAGCTCACTGGAGGCAAAGACCACTGATTTTGGAATTGATATAATGCTAGCTTCAATAACAGACAAATTCCCAAATCTCCATCTCAATAGTTTAACAAAGTCTATTTCTCATTCGTATAAAGTCCAGTTGATGCTGGTAGGATGGCTATTAGTGTTATGTATTCTGTTTCATGAAGTCATTCAGGACCTAGGCTGACAGAGGTGATAGCATCTTTAACATGTGGCTTCCAGCGTCCTCTTGAGAGTTCACATCCAGACCATTAATGGGGAAGGAGAAAGAAGATCATACATCTCTGGTGTTTTTTATAGGTTAAGTTGTTTAAGTAGCACATATCAAGTTCTGTTCACTTTCTATTTGCTGGAACTCAATCACCACCTCTAACTATAAAGAAGGGAAGTGTAGTCTATTTATGTGCATGACAAAAAGAAGGAAAGGCTGTTGGTAAATACATAGCTATCTTTAGAGTCCATAATGCCTTATTCACTGCTAAATCCCTAGGACTGAGCTCGGTGACTGGGAGGTGGTGACTACATTGGATTGTGATTCAAATTCTGCCTCTGGATCATGACTTCATGGTCTAATATTTCATTACCCCAATCAAGCATGGGCACATAGTAGGAGCTCAATAAATATTGACTGGTCATTATTGAAGTTTCATTATCCCAGGAGTATTTCTGCTCTGAAAGAATTTTGGTATGATTCACCTCCTAAGGACAACATGCTCTAGAAGCTTGCTCCTCATCAGGCTGGCCCTTTTGCCTTTGGTCTCTGATCCAACATTCTCTGATCACCAGATTTATCTGTACTCAGACTTTTTGGAACCTAGGTGTCAACTCCTGTCTAGCCAAAGACAACGTCTTAAGTCCCGAGTCCCTTCCTATGTGATGGCCTGTCATTCTATTTTTTCTCCCCTTTTCCACAAACACTCCATTTTTGCATCTTAGCTTTTTCATTGCCAGCTCCAAGTATATTTAGCTTCCTTCTGCCCCATTATTTTCATAATTGGAAAGATAGAGGTGAATGGAATGGAGGAGATGATAATATCCTAGCCAACATTAGTGTTATGAATACCCTGTAGTGCTTATCTCTACTCTAGCCTATTCTAATCCATCCCAGTCTAGCCCAGTCCAGACTAGCCATTGTGCTTCAGCCATCAGCACTAGGAGACACATTTCTGTGTCTCCAACAATAACTTTCTGTATCTTCCAGCAATAAGGAAGATACTGACTAATGGTGACTGGGAAATGTGTTCTTGTATTTCAGAATGTCCCAGCAGCTAAAGGTCCACTCAATCACATGTTGCTGTTCCATAGAGACTTCTTCTCTGTGATAAAAATAGAATCTGTAGTAGGCATGTAGGCCAGGATATACCAGTACTTCTAAACAGGTCCGGAGAATCACCTGTACATGGAAGGTAGCCTTTGACTACAGAAGACACAATATTTGGGATTAGAGACTGCCTAATGTGAGCCTGAACTGATTTTGTAATATGGTCACAGTAGTCTCTGAAAGGCCTCAATCTCCCTTCCCTGAGGTCTTCCTCTTGCTATAAGGTGATATTTCATGCATCCCTTGCAGGGACTCAAAGACCTGTGCCCCTAGGATCTCTCCCCTACTCCCCTTGGCCACACCTGCTCAGGTTGTTTACACTCCTAGGAAAAATGACAGTCAATGTGCTTTCCCATTTCCCCCAGATTTCCCTGTCTAGCCTTTGTGATTGGGAGAAAAAGGGATATAAATTCTGACTCGGTGAGTAAGTTGGGGAGGTGGTTATTAGTCTCTGAAAGGCAGCTCTTTGCTTTGCCAATGCTTAATGGTAGCTCTGACCTACCCCAACTATTATTCCAGAAAAGAGTCCTTTTTCTTCCACAGAATTTGGATCACAGATAACTGGATACCAGAGTGTGATTTATTTATTTTTCTTATTTCTGCTTCAGGTAAACTTATGGAAGCTTGTTCAACTGACTAAGGCCTTCAGATGCAAATTTTCCTTGGCCCTCAGATAGTTCAAGGAAAATCTCTCAGGATTTGGACTTACTGAAGGGAAAAGCCAAGAAATGACCCCCTTCTCTGACCCTTGAGGGTGCAATGACCACATACTGCTATTGAATTGGTGGAGGTGAGAGCTTTTGAGGAGAAGGAAGGTACATACAAAACTTGAACCTACTGAGCAATACAGCACAAGTCATAGAAATTAGAGGCATTTTGGGGAAAAAAAGAACTGGAGAAGCTGAAATGTGGCTTTCTCTGAAATTTCTATCTGAAAGTTAAAAAGAAAACCCCATTGAGTTAAGGTAACAGAACTTACGAGATTCAAGATGTAAGGGTCAGAGTTTGGGAAAAGCGAGAAAAAAGAGAGAGGGAGAGGGACTGGGATGGAGGAAAAGAGAATGAGATTGAGAGAGAGAGAGAGAGAGAGAGAGAGAGAGAGAGAGAGAGAAAGAGACTGAGCGAGAGAATGTAAAAAAGTTGGCTGCAGACACTTTTTTCCTTTAAAAGAGGAAAGAAATGTTTATTTGGATTAACCAAGAAAACAAAAGGAAATCTAATAAACACTGTAAATTCTGTTCCCAAAGTGTGTTGTCTGTGGTACAGTAATAATGAGATTACAGAAAAAGAAAATCCTGGGGTTGTTTACTCGAAAAAAATGAAAAAAAAAACCCAACAACAGGGAAAGATGTTTAATTTAATCATTTGGGGGAAAACAATTGCATGAAGTCGCTTTTCTTACTCTGCTGTGAAAGCCCTGTCTGAGTCACCAGAGAGTCCATGAGTCCAATGTGCCACTAAAGGAGAATGTCAGACAGATTTTGCATACACATTAATATTTTTAAGGGCAGCTTGATAAGCAGTATCATTTCTGGAGTGGGAGTCTCTGACAGCCACCCTTACAATGCTGATCTTGGAACTTAGAAAAGTTGTGCTTTAATCATTATATCTTCGACTACCTCCACCCACCCCATGGTTCCCAAGAAGGCATTTCTTTTTTTTGTTGTTTTTTTAAAGATTTTATTTATTTATTTATTTGACAGAGAGAAACACAGCTAGAGAGGGAACACAAGCAGGGGGAATGAGAGAGGGAGAAGCAGGCTTCCCGCCGAGCAGGGAGCCCGATGTGGGACTCGATCCCGGGTCTCCGGGATCATGATCTGAGCCGAAGGCAGTTGCTTAACCAACTGAGCCACCCAGGCGCCCCCCAAGAAGGCATTTCTAAGAGCTTTGGCCCTGATTCAACACTAGTGTTGATGACTTTCAGGAAAAAGTCTATTATTCAAGTTTAAGAACAGGTAAAGAGAGAGAGGATCCTTATCTTTATTAAAAGCCTACTTAGTATAGTCAAGTTCTCCTTGTTTATTTACACAGTGGTAGAAGCTCATATGCAAAGAAATTCTGATCAGCACCTATAGGGAGGCAAAGCAAACTGAGAAGACAGGAGAAATGGTATGAACCACTCCTGGGTTCAATTCCCCAATTTGCCCCAAGTCACTGAGCCTCTCTGAGCTTATTTTTCCATTTGTACAACCATATTGATAATAATAGTATCTGTTTTACATGATTGTTGCAAGGTTTAAATGAGATCAGGAGGTAAGTGTTCAATAGATATTAGGTAAAATAATTATAAAATAACTACATTCAAATTTAATCAATACAATCCACCATGTCAATGAGCTAAAGAAGAAAAATCATAGAGTCATACCAATTGATGCAGAAAAAGCATCTGACAAAATCCAGCACATTTCATGGCAAAAACTCTCAGCAAGTTAAGAATAAAAGAGAATTACCTCAACCTGATAAAGGAGCATCCATAAAACAAAGCAAAACAAAAACAAAGAAAGCTATACATATACACATACAAACTAAAAGTAACATCATACTTACTGGTGAAAGATTGAATGCTTTCCTTCTAAGGTTGGAAACAAAGCAAGGATTTCTAGTTTCAGCATGAAACTTCTACAGAAATGTAAACATGGATGGAAATTAAGGTGAACGCACTAACGCTTTAACAAGGCTTCACGTTGAACAACAAATTTTTCTTTTTCTCATTCTTGAAGCCCCTCCCTTCCCTTCATTTGTTCTTCTGCAGAATCCTTTGTTCCAGGAACTGGGCACCGATATTGATATCTTGCTGACTTCAATGTATACTTAGTAACAGGCTCAGATGGTTGGTGCCAGTGCTAGTCATGAGACCACCTTGAAGACAAGATGTACTCAGCTGGCAACACATACCAGACTCCTGTTGACACCATCCAGATCCTATATTTTCCTCTAAAACCACTTAGCTTTTTACCCTAGGCCAGCTTGCAGTCTTGGAGACATTAGCCTGCTATAGCAGGCTATATATAGCAGGAGGCTATAGCCTCCTTTGTCTGGCAAAGTAATACACTATCTTTCTTCCTTATACCAAAACTCTGTCTTGGCGTTGCATATTTTGGCTCTGGAGCACAGACATTAGGTTTCCACAATAAGCACTCTTGTTCACCATCATACTGGAAGTTCTAGCCACTGCAATAAAACAAGAAAAAAAGCGCATGTATTAGGAAGGAAGAAATAAAATTGCCCTTATTTATAGACGACAGAACTGTCTTTGCAGAAAATCCCAAGTATTCTACAAAAAAACTCCGTAGAACTAATAAGTGCATTTGGCAAGGTGGCAGGATACAAAATCAACACCCATAAATCAATTGTATTTCTATATACTAATAAATGAATGTACAGAAAATTAAATTAAAAACAAACTATTTCAATCACTCCAAAGAAAATTAAATACTTAGCACAAACTTAAGAAAACATACACAAATTTGTATACTAAAATTACAAAACACTAACAAAAAAAATAAAGAAGACCTATGTAAATAGAAAGACATACGATATTCAGGTATTGGAAGACTCAACAGAGTAAAACTCAATCCCCTTCAAATTTATCCATATGTTTTATGCAAATCTTATCGGAATTCCAACAAGATTTTTTTGTAGACATAAACAAGCTTATTCTAAAATTTATATAGAAAGGTAGAGACCCTAGGGTGGTTAAAACAATTTTATAAAGTAGAATAAAGTGGAAGGAATTATTCTAACCAAAATTAAGTCTTTCTATGTGGCCATAATAAGATAGTGTGGTGCTTATGCATAGATATCTGGAATATAGATCAGTGGAACAGAATAGGTAACCTACACAATTAAGCTCAATATACTGTTAACAAAGGTGCAAAAGAAATTCAGTTGAAGAAGAATAGTCTTTTCAGCAATGGTACCAGAGCAACTGGATATCCATAGCCAAAAAAATGAACCTTGACCTGAAACTCATTCCTTATACAAAAATTAACTCAAAATGGATCATAGTTTTAAGAGTAAAAGATAAAATTTTTAGGGAAAAAATCTTTAGGATCTAGAGCTAGGCAAATAGTTCTCAGACTTGACACCAAAACATGAACCATAAAAGGGAAAATTGATAAATTGGACCTCATAAAAATTAAAAGCTTTTGTTCTATGAAAGTACACATGAAGAGAATGAAAAAACAAGCAATACACTGGAAGAAAATAATTGCAAACCACAGTTTCCACAAAGGACTAGTGTCTAGAATATATAAAGAACTCTTAAAAACTGAACATTAAAAATCAGACAATCCAATTGGAAAATGGGCAAAGGACATGAAGAAACATATCACCAAAGAAGAAATACAGGTGTCAACTAAGTACATTAAAAGATGCTCAATGTCATTAGCCATCAGGGCAATGCCAATTAGAATCACAATGAGAGGGGCGCCTGGGTGGCTCAGTCATCGGGCATCTGCCTTCAGCTCAGGTCGTGATCCTGGAGTCCCAGGATCGAGCCCCGAATCGGGCTCCCTGCTCAGCGGGAGGCCTGCTTCTCCCTCTCTCATTCCTCCTGCTTGTGTTCTCTCTCTCTCTCTCTCTCTGTCTCTCGGTTGAATCTCCAGGGAATTGTTCTGAATGAATAAAGTCAATCCCACAAAGTTACATAGTATGTGATTCCATTTCTATAATATTTTTGATGTGACAGGTGTTAAAAATGGAAGATAAGTAGGAGGTTTCTGGGGCTTGAGAATGTGGAGAGTGGTGAGGATGGGTATTGAGCATGGCTGTTAACTGGGTACCAGAAGGGATCCTTGAAGTGTTAAAACTTGCAGTATCTCAACTGTGGTGATGCATACACAAACCCCTATATATATGCTAATATTGTATAGAACTTAATGCACATGCATACATACATATACATATATGAATGAGGGGAAATATGAATAATATTGGCTGTATCAATGTCAATATCCTTGTTATACTATAGTTTTCCAAGATGTTAACACTCAGGAACTAGGTAAAATGTACATGGGATCTCTCCACATTATTTCTTATAACTGCCCATAAATCTAAAATTATTCCCAAAACTTCAATTAAAAAAAACTAATATTTATGAGTCTTAACATCATTATTTATTCTCTAGGGAAGAGTGTCACCCAAAACCACATTTCTCATTTGCTGTTGTGCTAAGAGTTGAGAGCTGATTTAAATTGGAAATATAAGTATAAAACTTAGCCATTTTATTGTTGCCCATTGGGGAACTCCATAATGAAATTGTGGAGTCAAAACACTGGGTCTCAGCTTTGCCACTTACTAACTGGTGTGACCTCTAGCCAATCTGTCTCTTTGTCTTCATCATTAAAATGGAAGTTACAATTTTTTCCTTCCCAAACAAAGAATAAGGAGGCCAAGTGTAAACAGAGAAGGATTGGCTGCCCTCTGGCACCAATTAGCTCTTGAGAGCAAGAATGGAATATTCACATCAGAAAACTCCCTATGCCCCAGCCTGGCACAGTGTTTCTCCCTGGGAGTACTATGGACATTTTATGTAGGATAGTTCTATTGTGTGGGATCAGCTCACCCATTGAAGAATATTTAGCATTCTTGGTTTCCACCCACTAAATTCCAGTACTGTCATTACCGTCCCCCTTCCCTTGCACCAAATTTATATACATTTCTGTTTGCCCTTTGGGAGACACTCTTGCTCCTTGAGCAAACTTGAGAGCTCCTTGAGGTCCTTGAGAACCTCACTAGTATGCAGTAGGTGCCCTGTAAATATCAGACTAACTGCTCGATTGACGGATTTTTCCCATTGGCTATAACTTGGGCTTATCTCATCACTGGTCTCCAGAGCTAGTGTAGGTTTGTTTGTTGTACCCTGCCCAGCACCCAGACAACCATTTACATGGGCACAATTTCACTAAGATCTTGGCTGTGGAAATGAGTGCGTGATTCCCAATTCTGGACACCCTGGGAGATATAAGTGGAAAGCGAAGGTGAGGCATTCTCCCCTGTGCATTTTAGAGTCTATGTGGGTAAATCTTGCAGAAGGCTACAAGCCCTTCACTGCATTAATCAGCTAATGCATTCATTGCAGGTATAGTCAACTCTCAGTTATCCTCAGATGGAATATCCAAATGACAGAGAAATAATTATGTACAGTTAATAGATAATGAAGCACTTAATGTGCACTGTTTAATAGTTTTTGCTTCTCTTTAGTCTCTTATGAGGCCTGCAATCCAGCCAAAATGCTTTTTTACCTCTTTCAACACCATGAAGATATAAACTAGAAATTCAATAGATTGAAAGAAAGGAGGGTTTTTTAAGAGGTTGTCCCCCCCCCCAGCCAACCCAACCTCCCCTTGTAGCCTCAAATGTTAACAAACTTCCTTAGTTGTCCTGCAGGAAAGGGAGCATATCCAGGTGGACAACAAATATACCTCCAAATCACGTTCAAATCCCTCTCCTTTCTACTCCTATCCCATTTCTGTTGTCTCCACCCTAACCCAAACCACAAATCTCTTACCTGGACTGTTAAAGTAGCCTCTGACCAGGTAAATAAGTACCTTGTTCAGTGCTTTTTGTTGTTTGGCATTCTGATTTAAAATTTATTATTATTGTTTAATATTTGCAGTTTTTCAAATTAAAAAGTCCAATGTAATATGGGTAAAGAGTGTTAAGACTAGGAAAACTTTAGAGAATATTCTGGACAGTTGAGATGCATTAGTTATTTGCATAAAAATCATTGGTATTAAATGTGTTCTTTTCCTAATAGCTGAAACTCCTCTTAATTTCACATATACTACTCATTGAAAAATCTGTGATTTTTAGATGAAGAAAAGAGTAACCTACCATTTATACAAAGAGCTAGTGTTTCTTATCTCTTTCTTTTTTTGATAGAGTGTCTTTTAAGAATGTAAATGCATACCGCACTGCTCCCATCCTACCTGCCTTCCAGGCCATCACACTTGCTGGGTTCTTTGCTTGTGCAACGGACTGAATGTTTGTGCCTCTCCCTTTCCAATTCATATGTTGAAATAAAATATCTGAGGTGATGTATTAAGAGGTGGAGTTTGGGGCTGTATTTAAGTCATGAGGGTGGAACCTCTATGAACAGGACTAGTGCTCTTATAAAAGAGACCCCACAGAGCTCCCTTGCCCCTTCTACCATGGAAGGGCATAGCAAAAAAGGTGTTCAGGGAGTAGCTCCTCACCAGATACCAAATTTGTCAGTGCCTTTGATCTTGGACTTCCCAGCCTCCAGAACCATGAGAAATAAATGTTTGCTGTTTATAAGTCACCCAGTTTATTGCATTTTTGTTATAGCAGCCTAAACAGGGTAAAACAGCTTGCAATTCAGTGTGTTGAGTACTTGGAAGTACAGTGGTGGTTTAGGCTTATGAGGCCATTATGAAGCCTACACTCTTATAGAGCAGTTAGCACATAGTCAATCACTAATAAATATTTAATTATAAATTATCTTAAGTACCCTAAAGAAAAAGGAAGAATGTTATAAGGAAGAAGGTTCTTAACCCCACTGTACATGGTTGACTCCTTCTTTTCTTTTTTAGCTTTTCATTTGAAAATGATTTTAGATTTATGGAAAAGTATGACCTTTATTCAGATTCCCCTCACATTGCCATTTTGCCCCCATTTTATCATTTGCTTCCTTTACATTTAATTTTTTATTTATTTTTTGTTATATTATTTTATTTTTTCAGTGTTCCAAGATTCATTGTTTATGCCCCACACCAAGTGCTCCATGCAATAGGTGCCCTCAGTACCAACCACCAGGCTCTCCCATCCCCCACCTCCTCCCTCCAAGACCCTCAGTTTGTTTCTGAGTCCAAAGTCTCTCATGTTTCATTTCCCTCCCTGAATTACCCTACTTCCCCTTTCCTTTCTTTCTCCTACTGTTCTCTATATTACTCCTTATGCACCACAAGTAAGTGAAACCATGTGATACTTGACTTTCTCTACTTGGCTTATTTCACTCAGCACAAAAAAATCATTGGAAAATAAGTTGCATACTTTATAGCTTTTTACCCCTAAACACTTCAGCATGTATTTCCAAAGTATTGGGATAGTCTCTTATATAATCACATTACAGTTATTTTTAAAATGTGATTAGTTTCTTTCTTTTTTTCTTTCTTTCTTTTTTTCTCTCTTTCTTTCTTTCTCTCTTTCTCTCTCTCTTTCTTTCTTTCTTTCTTTCTTTCTTTCTTTCTTTCTTTCTTTCTTTCTTTCTTTCTTCTTTCCTTCTTTCTTGGAGAGAGAGAGGGAGAGAGACAGTGCAGGAGTGGGAGGGGCAAAGGGAAGAGGAGAGAGAGAATCTCAAGCACACTCCATGATGAGTGCAGGCCCTGATGCAGAGCTTGATCTCAGGACCCTGAGATCACAACCTGAGCCAAAACCAGAAGTCGGGTGCTTAACCCAACAGGTGCTACCACATTACAGTTATTAATCACAAGGATTTAACATTGATATGAATCTTTTATCTAATCTGTGCTCTGTATTCAAATTTGTCAGTTGATCCAAAAATTTCCTTTATATCATTTTCCCTCCTTCAGTATAGGAGCCAGTTACTACAATCACACACTGAATTCATTGCCATGTCTCTTTGCAGCTCTGAAATAATTTCTCAGACTTTTTCTGTGTTTAATGATATTTACAATTTTGAAGAATGCAGGCTTCCTGTTATGGACTGAATTGTGGCCCACCCCCAACAAATTCATATATACTGAAGCACAAACCACCAATGTGATTTTATTTGGAGATAGCCTATAACAAGGTAATTAAGATTAAATGAGATCATAAAGGTCCAATCCTAGTCCAATAGGATTGGTGTCCTTATAAGAAGAGGAAGAGAATGTTCATTGCAGCAGTACTTACAATAGCCAAAATATGGAAACAACCTAGGGTTCCATAGACAGACAAATGGATAAAGAAGATAGAATACACACACACACACACACACACACACACACACACACACACAGAGCCACAAAATAGAATAGAATCTTGCCATTTACAATGACATGGATGGTTCTTAGAGAAATAAGTGAAATAAGTCACACAGAGAAAGACACATGCTATATAACTTTATTCATATGTGGAATCTAAAAACAAACAAATTAAAACAAAACAAATAAGATACCAAGTTCACAGATACAGAGACTGATTGGTGGTTGCCAGAGGGGAGTGGAGAGTTGAGCAGGGTAAAATGAGTGAAGGGGATCAAAAGGTACAAATTTCCAGGTGTAAAATAAATAAGTCACGGCAAGATAATGTACAGCATGGTGACAAGATTAACAATACTGTGTTGCATATTTGAAAGTTGTTAAAAGAACAAATCTTAGAAGTTCTCATCAAAAGAAAAAAATTTGGAACTATGCATGGGGACAATGGTCAGTAGACATTGTGCTGATCATTTCACAGTGTATACAGATATCAAATCATTATGTCATACACTTGAAGTTAATATATTATATAAAATTGATTACATTGTACCTCAATAACTTTTTTAAAGAAGAGCCAAGATGCCCTTCAACAGATGGATGGATAAAGAACATATGGTCCATATATACAATGGAATATTACTCAGCCATCTGAAAGGATGAATACCCAACTTTTACATCAACATAGATGGGACTGAAGAAGATTATGCTAAGTGAAATAAGTCAAACAGAGAAAGCCAATTATCATATGGTTTCACTTTTTTTGTGGAACATAAGGAATAGCATGGAGGGGAAAAATGAAGTGGGAGAAACTGGAGTGGGAGGTGAACCACGAAACACTAGGGACTCTGGGAAACAAACAGAGGGTTTTAGAAGGGAGGAGGGAAGGGGGATGGGTGAGCCTGGTGATGGGTATCAAGGAGGACACAAATCACATGGAGCACTGGGTATTATAAACAAACAGTGAATTATGGAACACTACATCAAAAACTAATGATGTACTGTATAGTGACTAATAGCACAATAAAAAAATTAAAATTTTTAAAAAAGAGAAAGATACCAGAGAGTTCTCTCTCTGCATGAGCACAGAAGAAAGCCCATGTGAGGTCATAGCAAGAAAGTGGCTGTCTACAAGCCAGGAAGAAAGGTCTCACCAGAAATCAACCCTGATGGCACCTTGATCTTGGACTTCTAGCCTCTAGAACTGTGAGAAGATAAGAGTTTGTTGTTTAAGCCACCAAGTTTGTGATACTTTGTTACGGTAGCCTGAACAGACTAATACACCCCCTTTCAAAAATAACATGTGCCTCATTTGGGGCTTGTTGGATAGTTTTTCACTATTAAATTCAGATTATGCCAGAACACTACATAAGTGATGTTGTGTCCTTGGGATACCACATATGTGGGAACACCATGTTAACCTGCTCCTCATTAGTGTTGATAATTTTATCAACTGATTAAAATGATGTCTGGTTTCTCCACTTTAAAGTTACCACCTTTTCCTTAGCAACAAGTATGTAATCTGTGGAGAGGTTTTATTTTTTAAGGTTTTATTTTTTTAATTGAGAGAGGGAGAGTGTGCGTGTGTGAGAGAGCTCAAGTTGGGGGGCAGAGAGAGAGGAAGAAGCAGGCTCCGCACTGAGCAGGGAGCCCGAAGTGGGGCTTGATCCCAGGATCCTGAGATCATGACCTGAGCTGAAAGCAGATGCTTAACTGCCTGCACCACCCTGACATCCCTATGGAGAAATACTTTAAGACCACATAAATATCTTTTTATCATGTTGGTTCCTTCATACCCTTCAAGTCTCAACCTAATGTCAACTCCTCAAAGATGCCTTCTTTGACCACCCCTATCTAAAATGAACCCTCCCCTTTGGCTCTCATGCACCTCTGTTTTCTTCACAGCACTCACCCTAACTTGTGATGATGTATCAACTTTTGTGTTTATTAATGTCTGTCATCCACCAGCTCCATGATACTGTGGGCCAAGTCTTTTTGTGCTGGGAATGCAGTAAGTGCTCAATAAATATAGGTCAAATGAATGAATAAACGAAAGCACATATGGTGCAGGATTTGTTAAACAGCTAGGGAGGGAAACGAAACAACAGAGACTTTGGACACAGAAACAAACTGAGGGAGGGGGGTGGAGGGATGGGAGAGCCTGGTGGTGGGTACTGGGGACACCTAAAGCGTGGAGCACTGGGTGTGGGGAATGGGGAATGAATCTTGGAACACTGGAAAAAAATTTTTAGTAACAATTAAAAAAAAACAGCTTAGTCTATCTCACTGGTGCTGCCCTTTGGAAAGAAATTCTCCTAGTGATCTTTACTAACTTTACAATCCACGTTGGGGTGTGTGTGTGTGTGTGTGTGTGTGTGTGTGTGTGCATGCCAGAATCAGATGTGCACTACCTTTATGGCTCTTAAACATCATTTTCCTGCTAACACACAAAGCTAAAAGTCAGCCCGTGTAATACATCCTGGCAGGCTTTATAATTCAATCAATCTATAATCAAACAAGGTGCCAGTAGCCATTGGAAGAAGGCTGACTGGTTGGCGGGCCAGATTCCACTAACAGGTGTCTTCTAGAAGAAACTTCTCCAGCTCCCAGGATGTGGCTCTGGGAAACCAAATTGTTTTTTCTCCTTATTTAGAAGAATACCACTCAATCTCAGGTGCAGAATAACAGAGAGTTGACTCAAGGAATAACTGTGAAGTAGGTCAAACCTGTGGTTGGGATTTCTTTTTTGGGTAGATTTCTCCTGCCTTGTGGGGTGCAAACCATCCCCCTTACCCCAAGTACCTGGTGTTCTGCTGCTGTCCTCCTTCACAGTCGTCTCCAGGTGGCATCCTTAGTTCTGGACCTTCCACTGGCACTCATTAGCACTTTCTAGACAAACAGTTATGACCTTTGACACTATCTTTAAACTACATAGGCACAGGGATAAAGTGAGATATAGTATGTTAAAAAGCCTAGCATAGTGCCTGCCATATAGGAGGTATTAAATAAAATGCCTCAGGGCTTCGGTGTTCCCTGCTTCCAATAATAACAGCTTGCTGTAGTACAACTAATCTGAATACTATATTAATTTGATACAAAACAGTGTGTTGTCCCACCTCAGGCATTTACACTTTGACCACCCTGGGACTTCTGGAACTGCAATACTTTAACCCCAGAGGATGAATCTGTGGAGTGATATATTCCAAGGCCCAGTGGCTAGTTGGGGCAGTGGATAATTTCATGATAGCTATTAATACCTTTGTGTTCAAAGAGTACCTTTTATGCAGTCTATTCAAAGCCTAACACATATTTATTGTGGCTTCTCTGGTAGACTTTCATATTGCTCACCTGTATTTGGTGTCCCTCCCAGCAGTGTCTCTACCTACAGAAGAATTATGGCTCCCCATGACTTTAAAATCAGGCATAAAATATGAACATAAGTGGTATGTGGTAAGCTAGAAGAACCAGTCAGTTTCCCTTTTCCATATGATGTGTTGATTGGCAGCATCTAACATGGCTTCTTCTCTATGAGCTGGGATCCCAGTGTGAGGACAACTAAGATCTACCCATGAGTAGAATTCTCCTTACCACTCCCCTACCAACCTGTTTGGGACAAGTAGTATAAGCAAGAAAGAAATGTTTTCTATAAACCACTAACATTTTGAGATTGCTTCTTACTGCAGCATAATCTAGCTTATCCTAGCGTATTTCACTTCCAAGGATGCCAGAAGAGGGATTATAAACAATTCACCTATCATTGATACATAACAGCCATTGAATTTGGGCTGAGAGACCATTGATTTTTTGCTTCACTTCTAGTGTAGATATTGAAAAAGTCCAAGTCACAGAGCTCGAGAAGTGCAGGTGTGAAAGGTGGCCTTCTTAAAGACAAAGCTTGTTCTGTGACTAAGCACTCTCTCCCCTTGCTCTCACTCCTTGGATGATGGCGTAGAGCCTTTGGGCTGGCCCCCAGAGGTCCCAGCTCAATGACTGTCAGGACGTTATGAAAAACATATTATAAATTTAAACTTTCTCTCATCATAAACCAGTGTGAGAGTGGGCATCTATGTTGCAAGTGTAATTTTCTGTTTTTAGTGACTTGACACTTTAGCCCTTTTGTTACAAACCCAGTTGTTTGTTTTTTTAACATAGTCCAGGCACCGCACACAAACCTCTCAACCCAGGGGAGGCCTATGTAGGTTCCAAATGGGGGCTAAGCTTTTGATTTTTCTTTATTTTCTTGAATTGATTACAAGTGTTCCAACAAGTATAGTCAGGTGATTT
Source organism: Spilogale gracilis (assembly GCA_004023965.1). Classification (NCBI taxonomy): domain Eukaryota; kingdom Metazoa; phylum Chordata; class Mammalia; order Carnivora; family Mephitidae; genus Spilogale; species Spilogale gracilis. The sequence goes on along the minus strand of PITA01002369.1, from coordinate 147,044 downwards.
CCTTGTCTGGGCAGTTCAGGGGTAAGCGGGAAACCAAGCTGTTGAGGCACACATAGTAATTGGTGAACTTGGGGAAAGCGTATTAGTGACCACATGAATGAAAAACAAAGCACTGACTGTCAGTGCTTTTTCTAGCTTTCAGATTTGATATTTGCAGAGTCCTTTGTGTCCAGAAAATTGCTAGTGAAAATTAGGTATTCAATAAATATTCAATGGGCACTTGTCAGTCCTCATATTACCTAATCTCTCAGTCTTTGGCATTTCACACAGTTGAACTCTCCTTAAAATATCCTCCTCTTTTGGTTTCTGACACTTCTGGTTCTCATCATTTCTCTCTAGTTCTTCCTTGATCCCATTTCCTGAATTTTCCTTCCCTGCCTAGTGGCTGAATGTTGGTATTCACAGTGCTCTGTCTTAGCACCTATTCTGAATCTCCATACTACCCCAGAACAATTTCACCCATTTCCATTACTCTACTACCTCTGTATCTCCAAACAAAATCCTGTATATATTCAGATGCCTACTGAACATACTAATTTGGATGTCCCATGGTATCTGAAAATCAACATGTCCAAAAGACCATATGATCTCCTCCCTCTGCTCCTTCTCCTTTATGTTCCTTACCTCACTGAGGGCACCACTGTCTACCCAGTTGCACAAAGAATAACACCAATATTATTCAAGATCACTCTCTCTCTCCCATCATATCTACCTAATACCCGTATACTGATGACTCTCGAATCTCTCTATATTTATGTTTCCATTGGTTTGTAACATTAAAAGAGAAGTTCCATAGACATCTTGAAGTTGAAAGTTTCCAAATATAACTCGCTACTTCCCCTTCCTAGTCAACTTCATTTGCTTTAGCTCCCACAAAGTCTAAATATTATCTTTACCATACTTGTCATGTGATTGTATGCCTCCATGCATTTACTTAGAGGGTTCCCTCTGCCTAAAATACTTTTCTTTTATTCATCTCAGTCCAAGCTCAGCATTAATGCTGTTTCTCTGTGAAGTCTTTCATAACATCCTTTAGAATAAATTTTCTATTCATCTGTGTTCATTTGGCATATCTATATCTGCCCCCAAACACCCACCATATTATAACACATTTATTTTTCATGTTTGTCTTTCTATTAGACTTGGTGTATCTTGGTGGCAGAGACCATGCTTTATTGATCTTTGTTCCCCTAGTGCCTAGTAGTGTGCCTGACACAAAGTCAGCCTTCAATTCATGTTTGTGAAATAAAGGAAGTTATTAAATAATATTTTACTGATAACCTCTTTGTTGAATAATATTTTACTGATATCCACATTTTCTGAAGACTATGGACAGGGTTAGAAACTCATTAGGCTTGAATGGAGACAGTGAAGAGATAATTTAATATATTTCTTCAAGTAACTATGAATCCCTTACATTTATACAGTCCTTTAAGCATTCAAAAAATAATCAGGTACATCACTTTATTCAATCCTTACAGCAATCTTAGGAGGTGAGTAGGTAGGGTAGGAATTATCCTCTTTCAGGAGACACAAAATAAGTCACTAGAATAGGAATTACTAAAAGACACCTAGCCCATTGCTCTTGAGGTGTTAATATAAGGATGGTAAACATGTTCTTCAGTTCTGTGATTGTCCAAGCTTGAGTAAATAGGCTTGATCATTGTAAAGAGAAAGCACTGAATTGGATAAGAAACTAGATACTGGATTAAGTTACCAGGAGAGGTTGTAGTTCTAGGTCCTTGAACCATTTGAGAACACTTTTAGCTCCACAGGTTCTCTGATAATAACAGTAACTGCTAATATACTATGTGCTAGGTACTATGCAGATGTTATTTTATTTAATTCTTGCAGAAACCCTATGAGGTATCTTCATTGACTAAATAAGAAAATTGAGGCTCAAGGAACTTAAGCAAGTTGTCCAAGCTTACACAGCTAGTATTTAACTAAGCTGGAATTCTAGGCCTGTCTGACTTTAATGCTGTTCATTCTTTTCTCTGTATTTTTAAAAAATTTTTAAATAGACTATTTTTTAGAGCAGCTTTAGGTTCACACTAAAATTGAGTGTTAGGAACAGAGTTCCCATATACCTCCTTCTCCCACATACACACAGCCTTTCACTATTAACATTTTCCACCAGAGTGGTATATTTGTTATGATCAATAACTCTACATTGACCTATCATTTATCACCTGAAGTCCATACTCTGTGACTTAGACTCTGTAACTCTATGACTCTATGGCTTTGTTGTTCATTCTGTTGGTTTGGACAAATGTATAATGTTATGAACACACCATTACAGTATTATACAGAATAGTTTTACTTCCCAAAGAATACTCTGTGCTCCACCAATTCATCCTTCACTGTCTTCAACCACTGGGAACCACAGATTCTTTTACTGTGACCACAGTTTTGCCTTTTCTGGAATGTCATATACCTAGAATCACATGGTATGTAGCCTTTTCAGATTGACTTCTTTCACTTAGTAATGTGCATTTGAGGTTCATCCATGTCTTTTCATGCGCTGGTCGCTCATTTCTTTTTAGTGCTAAATAATATTCTATTGTCTGGGTATACCACAGTTTATGTATCCACACACCTACTGAAGGGCATCTTGGTTGCTTCCATATTTTGGTAATTATGAATAAAGTTGCTATAAGCATCTATGTTTATGTTGATATAAACTTTCAACTCACTTGGATAAATACCAAGAAGAGTGATTGCTGGATTGTATTGTAAGAGTTTAGTTTTGTAAGAAACTGACAAACTGTCTTCCAAAGTGGCTGCATCATTTTGTATTCCTTTCAGCAATGGATGAGTGTTCCTGTTGATTCACATTGTTACCAGAATAAACATTTTCCAGGTTTCAATAACAACAATAAAAATTATGAAACATGCAAAGAAACAAGATGATATGCCCATTAGCAGGAAGGATAAAGTAATAGAAATTGTCCCAGAGGAGGCCCAGGCAAAAATACTTAATATAAAAAGACCTCAAATAAACTGTGTTTTTTTTAAGATTTTATTTATTTGACAGAGAGAAACACAGCCAGAGAGGGAACACAAGCAGGGGGAGTGAGAGAGGGAGAAGCAGGCTTCCCGCTGAGCACAGAGCCCGATGTGGGGCTCGATCTGGGGTCTCTAGGATCATGACCCGAGCCGAAGGCAGTCGCTTAATCAACTGAGCCACCCAGGCACCCCTCTAATTATCCTTATTATGAATCTAAGACAAATAAAAGGAAATAAAAGCAACGTGGAGAAAGGACCAACACTGGCTTGCACAAAGCAGATATTCACATTCTTAGGTCTGGCCACAGATGAGCTGGTATGACTGCTAATGATTTGCCTCACCCTACTTAAGTTCTCCTCCAAAGAAGCCCTCCTTTGGGTTATTTTTTTTTATTGTTACTAAAATTTTTTTTCCAGTGTTCCAAGATTCATTTCCCATTCCCCACACCCAGTGCTCCACGCTTTAGGTGTCCCCAGTACCCACCACCAGGCTCTCCCATCCCTCCACCGCCCTCCCTCCCAAGTCCCTCAGTTTGTTTCTGTGTCCAAAGTCTCTGTTGTTTCATTTCCCTCCCTAGATTACCCTAGTTCCCATTTACTTTCCTTTTCCCACTGTCCTCCAGGTTACCCCTCATGCACCGCAAGTAAGTGAAACCATGCGATACTTGACTTTCTCTTCTTGGCTTATTTCACTCAGCATAATCTCTTCCAGTCCTGTCCATGTTGCCACAAAAGTTGGATATTCGTCCTTTCTGATGGAGGCATAGTATTCCATTGTATATATGTACCACATCTTCTTTATCCATTCATCTGTTGATGGGCACCTTGGCTCTTTCCACAGTTTGGCGATTGTGGCCATTGCTGTGATGAACATTGGGGTGCATATGGCCCTTTAAGTACGTTTAAAGAGCTAGAGGAAATAAAAGAAAAAGCACTGAAGAAACCCGGGAGAACAGTGTCTCACCAAATAAAGAATATAGATAAAGAGATAGAAATTATTTAAAACAACCAAATCAACATTTAAGAGCTGAAAGGCACAATAAAAGACATGCAAAATTTATTATAGCAGTTCAACAGTAAATTTGAGGAGACAGAAGAAGGAATCAGCCAACTTCAAGATAGACCAATTGAGATTATCCAGTCTGAGGAAAAGAATGAAAAACAATGACCAGAGCCTAAGAGACCTATGGATAGCTATAAAGCATACCAATATGTGTGTAATAAAAGCCATAGAAGGAAAGGATAGAAACAGGCAGAAATGATATTTGAAGAAATAATGGCCAAAAACATCTCAGATTTAATCAAATACATGAAGACACCTATATAAGAGCTCAATGAACTCCAGGCAGAGTAAACTCAAAGAGATTCACACTAAGGCACATTATACTCAAATATGGTAGTCCCCACTCCTTACCTGTGATTTTGCTTTTGGTAGTTTTAGTTACCCATGCTCAAGGTTACTAAGCTAACAGGGAGATGATCTTCTTTCTGACGTGTTGTTAAAAGGTCAATAGTAGGGTGCCTGGGTGGCTCAGTTGGTTAAGCTACTGCCTTCTGCTCAGGTCATGATCCTGGAGACCGAGGATCGAGCCCCACATCGGTCTTCCTGCTCAGCGGGAAGCCTGCTTCTCCCTCTCTCGCTCCCCATGCTTGTGTTCCCTCTCTGGCTGTGTTTCTCTCTGTCAAATAAATAAAATCTTAAAAAAAAGGTCAATAGTAGCCTAATGCTATGTCACAATGCCTATGTCATTCACTTCACTCATCACATAGGCATGTTACCATCTCATATCATCACAAGAAGGGTGAGTACAATACAATAAGATATTTTGAGAGATAGAGAGGAAGAGAGACCACATGTACATAAATTTTACTAAAGTATATTTTACAACTTATATTTCATATAAGTAATTGCTTTTTCAACAAATGATGCTGTGGCAATTGGGTATCCACACGCAAAATAATGAAGTTGGATCCCTACTTCAAAATACATATGAAAGTAACTCAACATAGCATCCTAAGTATAAGAACTTAAAATTTTTAAACTCTTAGAAGAAAACAAATTTTTATGACCTTAGATTTGTCAATGATTTTTTAGGTATGACTTCCAAAGCACAAGCAACAGAAGATATAAAGAAAAAGTTGATAAATTTTACTTGATAAAATTAAAAACTTTTGTGTATCAAAGGACATTATCAAAAAAGTGAGAAGAGCTGATATCCAAGATCTATAAAGAACTTCTCAAACTCAATACTCAAAAAACAAATAACCTAGTAAAAAAATGGGCAGAAGACATGAACAGACACTTCTCCAAAGAAGCATACAAATGGCTAACAGACACATGAAAAAAAGCTCAATATCACTACCATCAGGGAAATACAAATCAAAACCACAATGAGATACTACCTTACACCAATTAGAATGACAAAAGTTAACAAAATAGCAAATGAATGTTGGTGGGGATGTGCAGAAAGGGGAACTCTCTTATATTGTTGGTGGGAATGCAAGCTGGTACAAAATGGAGGAAACAGTATGGAGGTTCCTCCAGATGTTAAAAATAGAGCTGGAAAACAGTATGGAGGTTCCTCGAGATGTTAAAAATAGAGCTACCCTAAGACCCAGCAATTGCACTACTAGGTATATACCCCAAAGATAGAACTGTAGTGATCTGAAGGGGCACCTGCACCTCAATGTTCATAGCAGCAATGCCCACAAGAGCCAAACTGTGGGAGGAGCTGAGATGACCCACAACAGATAAAGGGATAAAGAAGATGTGGTACATATACAATGGAATAATATTCAGCCATCAGAAAGGTACACCATTTGCACTGACAAGGATGAAACTGGAAGGGATTATGATAAGTGAAGTAAGTCAAGTAGAGAAAGACGATTATCATATAGTTTCACTCATATGTGGAATATAAGCAATAGCGCAGAGGACTATAGGGGAAAGGAGTGAAATCTGAAGGGGGAGAAACCAGAGAGGGAGACAAATCATGAGAGACTATGGACCCTGGGAAACAAATTGAGAGTTTCAGAAGGGAGGGGGTGGTTGGGTGGGGTAACATGGTGATGGGTATTAAGGAAGGCATGTGTTATGATGAGCACTGGGTGTTATATGCAACTAATGAATCATTGAACGTTACATCATAAACTAATGATGTACTATACAGTGGTTAACTGAACATTAAAAAAAGAGAGTGAAAAGACAATCTATAGAATGTTAGAAAATTTTGTAAGCCATATATCTGATGAGGGTTACTATCTAGAACATATCAAGAAATATAACCAAACAACAACAACAAAAAGCTCAAACATAATTGCACAACTTTGAAAATACACTAAATGTCATGTGTACACTTAAAACTGGTTTTGGGCACCTGGGTGGCTCAGTTGGTTAAACATCTGCCTCAGGTCATGATCTCAGTGTCTTGGCATCCAGCCCTGTGTTGGGCTCCCTACTCAGTGGGGAGCCTGCTTCTCCCTCTCTCTGTCACTCCCCCTGCTCACGCTCTGTCTCCCATAAATACATAAAATCTTTTAAAAAATGATTGTTTTATGTTATGTATATTTTACCTTAAATTTTAAAAAATAATGTAATTGACATAATAGTGATATTGTTTGTTTCCACACTATCTGTACAGGTTGATATACACAGATCTAACTTATTTATTTTATTGTATGACTGTATCACAATTCATACATGTATTCTCATATTGATATATGATAAGTTTTTTTCCCTTATTTTTCAGTATTAAAAATGGTGCTGAAGTAGACATCCTTTTACATTTTTTTCTGGTGCATGTATACCAGAGTTTCTGTAGGTTATGTATGCAGAAATGGAATTTCTGATTTGTATAGCATGCCTATTTTAAAATTTTACTAGACAATGCCAGACTGTACTTCAAAGTGACTGTACTGCTTTACATTTTCATCCTCTTTATATTACCATATTTTTAAAGATTTATCAGTCTGATGGGTGTTAAATGATATTCCATTTATGCTTTTTTAAAATTCATTTTATCTGATTATGAATAAATTTGAATCTCTCTCTTCTTGCCAGTCAAATTTCCTCTCATGTGAACTTCCTATTCATAACCTTCATTCATCCTTTTTTTTTCTATTGTGATACTTGTAGTTTTCTTGTTGATCAGAAGTTCTTTAGATATTATGGATACTAATTCTTTATTACATATGTTGCGGATACTTTTTCCTATTGTTGCTCGATGTTTTATTTAGTATGTGCTATCTATTTCTATATAGATGTTTTAACTTTGATTGGTCAAATCTATCAATATTTCCCTAATCTGTGGAGTTTTTTGTGTTTTAAGTAATCCCAAGGTCATAACAATATTCATCTTTTCATCTAGTCATATTTTATTTTAATAAATTAAAAATTTGTTTTTCTTTAAGTTTTTATTTTAGTCCCAATTAGTTAACATTAAAATTTTGTCTTGCATATGTGGATTTTAAATATATCTAGAATTTACTTCCCTGTATGGTGAAAGGAGTCTTGTTGATTTTTTCCATATGTAAAGCCAATTATCTGAATCCTATTTACAGTTTGTCCTTTCTCAGGTCTGTAAAGCCATCTCTATCATACAGGAAATTCTGGTATACACATGAATCTATTACTGAACTTTCTTTTCTGTTCTATTGATCCATTTGACTATTCCTGTGCCAAACTACATTGTTTTAATTGCTTTGGTTTTATAAAAATTCATGCTATTTTGTTGATAATGTTTTGGGTAGTCTAGGATTTTCTTGGCTGTTTTTCGACATTTATCATTCCATATAAATTTTAGAATAAATTTGTGAAGTGATAACAAAAAGTACTATTGGAATTTTGTTTGGCATTGATTTATATTGATGGATGAGTCTTGAGAGAACTGTCATATATTCCCTGATTTATTTAGATCTTTTATGTCCTTCAAAAAAGTTTTATAAGATTTTGCATTAGAGATGTTGTACATATTGTGATCTATTTATTATTAAGGTATATATGCCCAGCCTCTGATGGGAGCAAGCTGAAGGGGAGAGTAATGCTGCAATCCTGGCTACTGACATAGGGGTCTGCTCCGCCTGCTCATGAAGCTTAATTGTATTCCCTGGTCCTGTTTTGTCTTCATCCCAGAATACAATTTCTGTCTTATGACGGACAACTGCTGGATATTACTGACTTTATGACTCAGTGAATATGACAGAACTCAGGTCATGAGTGATTCTGGGTATATTGTCACTTGACGTCCCATAGTTAAGCATTCCATCTCTACCAGGATATAGCAAAATTCTAAGAGAGTTCCTCAAAATATTTAATTAATGCAGGTGGTATGGCCTTTCTCCAAAACCTCAGAGCCATGCATTGTGGTTTTGCCATTGGAATTTGCCATAAACTTTTCCCACCCTTGGCATCCCAATAACATAGGTTCTTTCAGCCTTGACCTGACACAGAACCCTATTTTTCTCCTAGCTCCCCTCAAAGCTGGCAGCCTCCAATGTTACTGACTCTAGGGGCCACTGTGGAATGTGCTAGCTCTAGATCCCCCCCAAAACCTACCAAGTGTTGTGTTTCCTTTTCTTCAATAAAGAATGCAAGGTGCTACATATTTTCTTTTGCTATGGAGTGGATATTCTAGCATGTTTTTTTACCACTGAACCCCCCACAATTGTAACAAATTGGTAAGTCTCTGAATCTTTTTAGGATTTGTCTTTTATGGCATGCAGTACATATGTCCTGACAAGTCTTTGAGTGTATTAGTCACCTTTTTGTTTATCCTTCATAATCAGCATGATATCAACAATGCCATATTTCTGTGTGATGTCCTGAAAGGCACATACACTCCAAATATCTTCAAATTGTCTTAAGACAGAGAGCAGAAGAGTTCACATAAACCTGTAAATATATATGTGGTATAAATATATGTTTTTGTCCATTCTACATGAATGTAATCTGTTTCTGATACCCTTTTTCTAAATGGAATAGAAAAAAACCCCACATTTTCTAAAACACTGGCCACATACCTTATACTTGAGGCCACTTAACACTGCTCTAGTAAAGATAGTTGATCAACATTGCAACCGCAATGGTAAATGCTCAGTGAATTTGTTAATGCAGAGACTTTATAGCTTTGCTAATGTCGAATTATCCTTGTATTCCTGGATAAACCTGGTCATAGTGATTGCTGTTGTGTGTTTCCACTGATGGATTTGATTTGTACATTTTAAAATTTAGGATTTTGCTTTTTATTTATGTTCATGAGACTGATCTGTACTTTTCTTACTCACTTTTGTTTGGTTTTAGCATCAAAGTTATAACAACTAATAAAATGAGATGGGTACCTTCCCCTCTTTTTCTATTCCATAGAACAGTTTATAAAAGATGGAATTATCAGTTTCTTAAGGATTTAATAAAACTCATCTACAAAAACTGTCTGGACAGATTTTTTTCCTGAGATATAATTTCAATTACAACTTCAATTTCTTCCATGGTTGTTGGTGTATTTATATTTTTTGTTTATATTTTTTATTTCTTCTTGAGTCAATTGTGTTAGATTATATTTTTCTAGAAAATTATCTATTCCTTCTAATCATTGGCATAAATCATTAGCATGCACAGTAGTCTTTAATGATTAAAAACTCTCCATATGTATACATTTGTCCAATTTTACATTCCTAATATTGGCTATTTGTACCTTTTCTTTTTTTTTATCAGTCTTACCAAATATTTGACTATTACATTAACCTTTGCCAAGAACCAGGTTTTTGTTTTGTTAATAATCTCGATAGTTTGTCTGTTTGATATTTGATTAATTTCTACTTTCACCTTCATTATTTATTTCCTTCTACATTCTTTGAGTTTACCAGTGGTGTGCTGGAGCAACTCATAGCAGCTAATGAGAACTAATTGTTACACTTTCATGAAATTTGCCATCTGGTTGTTAAAAACAGCCATTATCAAAAATTAAATTATATAGTGCTCGCTTCGGCAGCACATATACTAAAATTGGAATGATACAGAGAAGATTAGCATGGCCCCTGGGCAAGGATGACACGCAAATTCGTGAAGCGTTCCATATTTTTGTACATATATACAATGGAATACTATGCCTCCATCAGAAAGGATGAATATCCAACTTTTGTAGCAACATGGACTGGACTGGAAGAGATTATGCTGAGTGTAATAAGCCAAGAAGAGAAAGTCAAGTATCACATGGTTTCACTTACTTGCGGTGCATGAGGGGTAGCCTGGAGGACAGTGGGAGAAGGAAAGTAAATGGGAACTAGGGTAATCTAGGGAGGGAAATGAAACAACAGAGACTTTGGACACGGAAACAAACTGAGGGACTTGGAGGGAGGGGGGTGGAGGAATGGGAGAGCCTGGTGGTGGGTACTGGGGACACCTAAAGCGTGGAGCACTGGGTGTGGGGGAATGGGGAATGAATCTTGGAACAGTGGAAAAAAAATTTAGTAACAATAAAAAAAAATAAAATAAAAAAACCCATGTTAAATAAATAAATAAATAAATAAATAAATAAATAAATAAATAAAATAACCCATGTTTAGGGTGGATAAAAAGCATTAATTGTATATGATAGTGAGACAGAATTGTTTTCTACTATTTCTGTATTCCTTAATTTTTCTTCATAGCATGTATTATTTTCATAGCATGTATTACTTTTCACTTTTAAGATTATTAAAATAAAACATTAAAAATAAAAAAAAAATAATAAAATAAAATAAAAATCCCTCTTCCCTTAGGGCGCCTGGGTGGCTCAATTGGTTAAGCGACTGCCTTCGGCTCAGGTCATGATCCTGGAGACCCGGGATCAAGCCCCACATCGGGCTCCCTGCTCGGCTGGAAGCCTGCTTCTCCCTCTCTCACTCCCCCTGCTTGTGTTCCCTCTCTGGCTGTGTCTCTCTCTATCAACTAAATAAAATAAAAAAGTTAAATTATATAAAATTACAGTTAAATAAATTACATTAAAAATAAAGTTAATAAACATTCAAAACTTTTCACTTCTTAATTAGTTTGCTATATTTTACTATTATTTATGCTCTTGAGGTTATTTACTTCTGTTGTTTGGGAATGAAGGAAATGCTGTCTAATGGTGTGCTACTACTATATATCTTTTCCCAGTGATGTTATATTTCCAGCCTGAAATTGGCCACAGTTTATACCACAGAAATTTGTATATGTTGTAAATCAGGGTTTGACTTATTGTGTTGGTGATTGTCTAGACTGAAGAAAGTGATGAAGAAAATATTAATAATGCAGGTTGAAATTAAATTTGTGGGACGCCTGGGTGGCTCAGTTGGTTAAGCCACTGCCTTCGGCTCAGGTCATGATCCTGGAGACCCGGGATCGAGTCCCATATCGGGCTCCCTGCTCAGTGGGAAGCCTGCTTCTCCCTCTCTCACTCACCCTGCTTGTGTTCCCTCTCTGGCTGTGTTTCTCTCTGTCAAATAAATAAAATCTTTAAAAAAAAAAAAAAAAAAAAAAAAAAGAAATTAAATTTGTGCTGTGTCTGTAGCTATTGAATTTTTAAATTGCACAAAATATGGAGGAAATATCCTTCCAGTATTTGAAAACTATTATCTGAGTCAGGAAATAAGTTACTCATATTACTGGCAAGTGAGTGAAGTTCCTACATCAGTTTTTGTTGTTTCACTTTTGTTTTACTAACATCAATGGAAATATCAACCAACTTCCATAGTGGAATCACTCTAAGAAAACTGTTAAACGTTTATCAGTACAAGTTGCTTTATTCTCTTATTCTTCCACCTTCTGAGTTGAACATTTTACTCATTAATTTTCAGGATTTCTTGCTTTTGTAATACAGTATTTGTAATAAATGTCATTATACCTTTATATTTCTTTCCAATTACCACTTTAGCCAGTGGTATACTGGAAAACAGACTCTGAAAAGAAAGGGAAAGGAAAAAAGGGAGAAAAGAGCTCTGATTTGTAGCATTTGCTGATTTTGATGGCATAAATGATCCCAACATAGCTGATATCAAGCTATGTAACAACTGGCTGGCAAAGCTCCTGAACACTTAAAATCAAGGTTTGGGAGCTGGTATAAAGCAGTCCTAGTCAATTACTAATACGCCATTTGCCATAGCTTCTGATACATGGTATTTCTGTTATCAATCAGTTATAAATATTTGATAATTTTCAAAAAATTTTTTTGCTAACATGAAAATTCAGAAATGCATATTTATTGTTTTGAAATATATGCCTTTTTGAGTGGCTTCTTTTGGTTATTGATATCCCATTTTATTGCATTATGGTTGAAGAATGAGGTATGATATTCATATTTTGTTTTTTGAGATTCTTTTGGCCTAGAATGTGTTCAGTTTTTGCAAGTTTCCCCTATGTGTTTAAAAAGTATTCATTTTTCATTTAGTAGATGCAGAATTTCTTTTTAAACACAGCTTTTATGTTTTATAAAAGTTATAGGTTCACAGCAATTTAAGTAGAATTTATAGCCAGTTCCCAATACTCCTTCTTGCTGACATACACAGACTACCCCAACATCAACAACATGCACTAGAGTGTTAAATTAGTTACAATTAGTGAATCAGCTTTGACACATTGGCACCCAAAGTCCATAGTTTACATTAGTGATCACTCTTATTGTCCCAGGTTCTATGGGTTTTGACAATGAATAATGACATGTGTTCACCATTATAGTATTATACAGAAAAGATTCTGTCATAAAAATCCCTTGTGCTCCACCTGCTCATTTCTCCTTTTCTTCAATCCCCTGGCAACCACTAAGCTTTTCACTGTCTCCAGAGTTTCATCTTTTCTAGGATGTCATGGTTGAAATCAGTATGTGGCCTTATGAAATTGGCCAATGTTTTTTATATATCTACTTAATGGTTTAATTTTATTGTCTTATAAAAATCTTACATGTGGATCCATGGTAACTTTTGTCTACTTTGTCAGTTCCTGAATGAGATATGTTAAAATCCCTCACAATGATTATGGATTTGGTTATTTCTCATTTGAATTCTGTTAACTTTTACTTCATATATTTTTAAGCTGTATTTTTAGATGCACCAGAGTTGTTTTCTTTCAGTGGTAGACTATTTGTTAATCATTAAGTGATGTACCTCTTTGTCTTCATTAATGCTTTTCACCTTAAATTCCATTTTGCATATTCTCTCTTTCCATCCCTCCATTTTTATTTTAACTTCTCCAATTCATGGTGTTTTAGGTGTGTTTCATACAGACAACATATAGCTGAATTTTTAGTGTCTAATCGGTGTATCTCCATCCTCAAATAGGTGTTTCTAATCCATTTATATTTATTGTGACTACTGATATACTACTTTTGTGTTTTCTGCTTACCATACCTTTCCTTTTCTTTTTTCCTTTTCTTTCATGTCACATTTTTTAAAAAGATTATATTTATTTATTTGACAGAGCGAAACACAGCTAGGAGAGAACACAAGCAGGCGGAGTGAGAGAGGGAGAAGCAGGCCTCCTGTGGAACAGGGAGCCTGGTGCAGGCTCAATCCCCAGACTCCGGGATCATGACCTGAGCTGAAGGCAGATACTTAATGACTGAACCACCCAGACACCCCTCAAGTCACATTTTCTAATGGATTGGGTTTTTCAAATTGACTTTGTTTCTATGACTTGGATCAGGGACCATGTAATTGCTATTTTCAGGCCAGTGATTAGGTTTTTTTTTAAAGAGGATACTTTTTCCACCTCTCTGCTTTTCATCTACCCCTGTTATATCACATCTAACTCTGCTATACCCAGAACTTTCAACCCTGACTTCTATCTTCTTTTGAGCATTAAAATAACATATTCTAGGAACTGTATCTTGTTCACTCATGGCTTTGAGACACAAGTCTTCAAATCCTACCTACCACTTTGGGTGTTTTCTTTGTTTCTGAAACAAAGATCTCCAGGTGGTGATCTCCTTTCTCCTTTTCAAGATCAAGTATGCATTTATACTTTCATATCTGGCATTTTTACATATCTGTAATGTATGAGTTTTTGGCACACATGTGTGTGTCTGTGACTGCATGTATTATGAGATACTGGATTACTTCCTACCCTCAGCCTAGGCTTTGATCTTTTTTTAAAAGATCTTATTTATTTATTTGACACAGAGAGATCACAGGTAGGTAGAGGCAAGCAGAGAGCCCAATGCAGGCCTCGATCCCAGGACCCCAAGATCATGACCTGAGCCCAAGGCAGAGGCTTTAACTCACTGAGCCACCCAGGCACCCTAGGCTTTGATCTTAACTGAAAAACAAGCCTGTGCTCTTAACTGCTAGGCTCTATTGCCTCCCAGTGTTGTTTTTCCTCTTAGGCTTCCAATATTATCCTTGATGCTTCTGTACATAGAGACACAATTTGTGAGATGCACTTTCTCCATATAATATAAATAAATATATCTGTCACATTTGAAGCCATCAAGTATGGAAAACAAGTTAACAAGTTAATTATTCTTTGTTTACTTTCCAAATGAACCAATTATTTCCTTCATTAACTAACACTTTGTTTTTTATTCAGGACCTTAATAAATGAAGACATTTGCCTATTTTAGTTCTAAATCACCTTTCACTGGACACTGGTGCCAAATTCAGACAGTTCCTTCTTACAGAAATAAGGCTTAAAGTTTGAGAAAGAAACTAAAATTTGGTTCTTAAAATTGTAGTGTAAGCAGGATTCTATATAGATATGCTGACTGTTTTTTCCTGCTGTGGACATTATGCTTTGACTAATATATTTAGAAGATTGAAGATCAACACCTGTTCCTCTAGTGGTTCTCTTTTGTACAGTGACATTTGCCTCACCCGTATAAATACACACATGGTGATTAAGCTGTCAGATATCATAGGGGACTTTTTCAGGGGTGAGGGCAATGAATCACTCCTGGAATTTCTCACTTAAGATCCCCCAGATGTCTGCCACCCACCTTGCCAGCTATTTCTTTGCACACTCTTTTATTAAGCCAGAGTCTCCAAATGGGCACTAAAATTGTGGTATTTGAGGACTCTCTATCAAGTGTAGGGCTTGGACTAGATGATCTCTTACTAAAAGCCCTCCCTCCAAATTCTGGCGTTTTATGGACTCATATTTCACACCCAGTTTCCATGATTGAGGGCAGATGTCACATGACATTAAGTTTGTGCTTAGGAAAGTGTCAATGTTCATGTTTACTGCTACAACAGGACTTAACACAAAGTTATTTATCAGTAGAGAAATCACAGTGCCACAGAGCTTTTCGAATTGGTGGAAGAAAAGGGAAGGGAGCTAACATTTACTGAGTTATCACATAGCATGTATTATCTCAGTTAAAACTGAGTGCCAGGGGTGCCTGGGTGGCTCAGTTGGTTAAGCCATGGCCTTCAGCTCAGGTGATGATCCTGGAGTCCCAGGATCGAGTCCCACATCAGCTCCTAGCTCTGCAGGGAGTCTGCTTCTCCTTCTGACCTTCTCCCCTCTCATGCTCTCTCACATTCTCCCTCTCAAATAAATAAGATCTTAAAAAAAACGTACTGCCTATCAAGGAGATGCTATTTCTCCCTTTTACAAGAAAGTGAGATTTATAGAATGGAGATGACTTGCTCGATATTGTTTATCTAGTAAGCAGTGAAGGTGAGATTTCAATCTCCAAGTCTCTCTGGTTTCCAAGTTCTTCCACAGCTCAGGCTACCCATCTATCCATCCATCAATTTATTTTTCATAATGCAGTTACTGAGTACCTACTATGTGCCAGGTGGGCACTGTGGATACAATAGGGAATAACACAGACAAGATCCTTGCTCTCTATCAGTTTTTTTTACAGTATTAAATTTTCCTAAATATGATAGACCATAGGACCATAAGCATGGATACAGTAATATTCAAACAGATTACTTGATTGTAAAGATCCTGGAGAGCAAAGGTAAGATCTGGTTAACATTGGTGAGGAGAAGAACTAATTCGTTGGTCTGGTCATCCTCTTGTTAGGACTCCCAAAATATCCCATCACATTTGACCAAAACTAACATCAAAGGGTCATGGAGGAACTCAACCCTTCTTAGGTGTTCATGCCTCTAAGACAAGCCTTATTGAGGTATAATATACATACCACAAAATTCACCCATTTAAAATATATAACCTGATGGTTTTTAGTCTATTTCCAGGGTTGCACAACTATCACCACAACCCAGTTTCAGAACACTTCATCATCTCTGAAAGAAACCATATAAACATTATCTGTCACTTTCCATTCCTGTTGTTTCCCTCTTTCTGCTCCAGCCCCAGGAAACTACTCATCTATTGTCTGTCTCTATAGTTTTGCCTATTCTGGACATCTTACATAAATGGAATCATGTAATATGCTTTGTTACTAGCTAGTTTTACTTAGCATAATGTTTTCAACATTTATCCACACTGTAGCATGTATCAGTACTTCATTTTGTTTTATGGCCAAATAAAATTCCACTGAGTTACAGCATTTTATTTATCCATTCATCAGCTGATAGACATTGGCTACTGTGGAAATAATGCTATTGTGAACATTTGTGTACCAGTTTTTCTTGGGAAAGTTAATTTTAATTTACAGTTTTAAGTATATATTTAAGAATGGAATTGCTTTTTCTGTGTTAATTTTATGCTGAAAATATTAACTATCAGACTCCTTTTCCAGGGGCTCCAACATTTTATATTCCTGTCCACCATGTATAAGGGTTCAAGTTCTTCCACATTCTCACCAACATTTTATAAGCCCATTTCAAGTAGCATTTATAACACTTTAATAATTATAATAACAACAAAAACAACATTAGTATGGCACCTACTTTGTGTCAGGTACTCTTCCAAGCACTTTCCATAAATGAACTTCCCTGACCCTTCACAGGAAATCTATGACATAAGAACTCTTATTTCAGATGAATAAATTGAGGCCCAGCGAAGGTAAGTAAATTGCCTAAGTTCACACAATTAAAAGGTATCAAAGCCCGGCACCTGGGTGGCTCAATGGATTAAGCCTCTGCCTTCAGCTCAGATCATGATCTCAGGGTCCTGGGATGAGGCCTGCATCGGGCTCTCTGCTTAGCGGGGAGCCTGCTTCCTCCTCTCTCTGTCCCTGCCTCTCTGCCTACTTGTGATCTCTCTCTCTGTCAAGTAAACAAATAAAATTTTTAAGAAAAAAAAGGTATCAAAGCCAAGACTTGAATCCAGGAAGTTTGGCCTCAAAATGTGTACTCTTGACAAAGAGACAACAGGCCTCTTTAGTAACAGATAATAGTTCATATTCTTAGGGTTTTATACCCATTTTCTCACTTCATCTCACAAAATGCCAATGAATTAGGTACCATTTTATCACTTTCAATCCCATAGATGAAGTGATGAAGCCACAGAGAGGTTAAATGCTTACTCAAGGTCACATGACTTGTCTTTGTGAAATGAAGATGCAAATCCATGTCAAGCATGCTTCGCCCCTCTGTTCTTTGGAACAGAGCTGGAGCTCAAGCAACTTCAGTGGTAAATGTGGAAAGGAAAACAATACTCATAAGTAGTCTGCACACCTAGGGATAAAAGCTACAGGAAACAACCTCAATCCTACCGAATTCTCAGTGACACCTGCTTGCACATATTTGCAATTAAAAAGTAACACAAAATTAGCTGAGAGGTTTAGGTAGAACTCAGTGACTTGGGGGTGGGCTTTTTTGGTAGAGAAGTACTACATTGTCCAAGTAGAAACGCATTTCCACTGGATTGTCATCAGCTGTCACTGGTGTTAAAGAAGAAGGAATGGCTCACTTTCAAATGGTTTCCAATTATACTATTGTTTTAAAAAATTGACAGTTACAGGGGCCCCTGGGTGGCTCAGTCAGTCAAGCATCTAACTCTTGATTTGCCTCCAGTCACGATCTCAGCATCCTGAGACTGAGTCCTGCATCAGGCTCCACGGCATGCATGGAGTCTGCTTGGGATTCTCTCTCTCTCCTGCTCCCTCTGCCCCTCCAAAAAAAATATTAAAAAATTAACAGTTACATTTGCTATTTTGTATTTTACAGGTAAAAAATAAACGACAGACTCCTTGGATAATGTAATTGCTTTAATGAATAAAATGATGAGGACAGATTTAGAAAAAAAATTGGCAAATACTTCATAACTATGGCTGTAGGCTAGAACTTCAAATCTTAGCATTGATTTTTGCTTTAACAAATTAACAAAGTCTATGTAGTGGTTAAGATTATAGGCTATCATCCTTCTGGGTTCATTCTGGACCTTGCCACTTGCTAGCTTTAATCAAGTTACTTAATTTTTCTACCTCAGTTTCCCCATCTGTAAAATGAGCATCATAATACCTAGCACATAGATTTGTACAGAAGATTAAAATGGGTGAATATGTATAAAATTCTTAAAACAGTTTCTGGCATATAGTAAGATCTAAATAAATGCTTGCTGCTTGTCTAATAACAGTTGTAGTAATAATAAAAATTATTATATGATAATATCGAATATTGTCATGGAAGAGATAACATCAGAAATCTTAAAATGTACCTCCCCTAAAATCCCATTTTTAGATAATTATCTTTTTTTAAAAGATTTTGCTTATTTATTTGACAGAGAGAAACACAGCCAGAGAGGGAACACAAGCAGGGGGAGTGAGAGAGGGAGAAGCAGGCTTCCTTCGGAGCAGGGACCACAATGCAGGGCTTGATGCAGGGCTCGATCCCCAGGTCTCTGGGATCATGACCTGAGCAGAAGGCAGTCGCTCAACCAACTGAGCCACCCAGGTGCGCCGATAATTATCTTAAATAAACAATTACATATTCAATTACAAGTATGTTCACTGCAACTATATTTACATAACAAAAACCTGGAAGCCATAAATAATGTCAGCCTGCATGTCTCAACAAAGAATAATTTGTACAGTGTATTGCTGGGTGAAAATATTCAGACCAAAAAATAGTACATTATAATCTCTTGTTTTGAAAAAGATGTGTATATTCATGCTTGAAAAAATGTCTGGAATATCAGTATATGGACATCAGCTTTCCCTGGGTTTTTGATCATTTTTATGCCCTCCTGGTTTTTTTATATTCTATTCATTTTGTTCTCAATGAACAGGTATTACTTGTGTAATTTTAAACAGTCTTTTTAAAATGTCAAAGCTTGCCACTGTCCGATCAGCCTCACCTGGCAATGAGCTTGGACTGTATATGAGGCATTTTACATTCCAGGCAGCCATCTGGGAACAGAATCTCAGTTAGCACATCAAGGTCTGCCTTTTGTGGCCCCTTGCTGTGTGGATTCCACCTATGAGCTGGTGTGGATTTGCATAAATTAGATGCTCCCTGGATAGCTGCCATTGTTTTGAAAAATGGAATGTGATCAGCATGGGGGAGGGAAAGAAAGGGAAAACTTTCCTTTGTTTCATGGCACCCTCTTCTTGTAAATGCTCATTCAAGACTGCTTTGACTGCAGCTCCGTTGTGGTTTGGTAATTTCCATGGCTGTGTTTTTTGTTTTTGTTTTTGTTTTTGTTTTTGTTTTTGTTTTTGTTTTTGTTTTTGTTTTTGTTTTTATGATGGGGAAAATAATTTGAGCAGCAGTTTCTTTCGTGAGAGGCACTCCTTAGGAAAAGAAATGTCCTACAGCCGGATCACGTGCGTGGGGATGTGCACAGGCTTAGAATGGCAGAATTTTCAAGAGAGAGCTGCCCTAGGGACTCTCATTCCAGTATTGCCTGCAACCATTTTAAGTCCATGCCAACCTTTTGAGTGTCAGGAAGACCTTCCTCTGCCCTTTAAGGCCCTAGATGGACTAAGAATCAAATTGATATGAGACAGATTAACAGGAGAAAATCGAATTTAATGGTGTACTTACAGGGAATTCACACAGACAGGAAGTCCAAAGACAGTGAGGCAACAGGAAGCTTTATGTGAGCTAAGGAGAGGGGTAAGGGTCTGAGGATACAAAGGGGAGGAGGGTAAAAGGAGTCTCTGTTAATGGCTCCCTTCCTAGCATAGGCTTTCCTTTCAAATGTAAATCTTAGGACCAGGAAGAGAGCTTTTCCTGCTTATGTTTGGTTTTGATTTATTTTTTTAAGATTTTATTTATTTATTTGACCGAGAGAGAGAGATCACAAGTAGGCAGAGAGGCAGGCAGAGAGACAAACAGGCTCCCTGCTGAGCAGAAAGCCCAATGCAGGCCTGGATCCCAGGACCCTGAAATCATGACCTGAGTGGAAGGCAGAGGCTTTAACCCACTGAGTCACCCAGAAGCCCGGTTTTGATTACTTTTAACTCGAAATGGTGTTCATGCCGGAGTGGTCCATTTTGGACAACCTGCCTTCAGCTCTTCCTACACAAAAACCCAAAAGTTCATGTCTTTTTTGTATTTTGTATTGTTAAACAATATTCTATTTCTTATTTTCTCTTTGTAATCTTCTTTTTTAATCTTTTAAAAATATTTATCTATTTATTTATTTTACTTTAAATTTATTTTATTTTTTCAGTGTTTCAAGATTCATTGCCCATGCCCCACACCCAGTGCTCCATGCAACAGGTGCCCTCAGTACCCACCACCAGGCTCTCCCATCCCCCCACCCATCCCTCCAAGTCCCTCAGTTTGTTTCTGTGTCCAAACTCTCTTGTTTTGTTTCTCTCCCTGAATTACCCTATTTCCCATTTGCTTTCCTTCTCCTACTGTCCTCTATATTACCCCTTACGCACCACAAGTAAGTGAAACCATGTGATACTTGACTTTTTCTACTTGGCTTATTTCACTCAGCATAATCTCTTCCAATCCAGTCCATGTTGCTACAAAAGTTGGATATTCATCCTTTCTGATGGAGGCGTAGTATTCCATTGTATATATGGACCACATCTTCTTTATCCATTCATCTGTTGAAGAGCACCTTGGCTCTTTCCACAGTTTGGCGATTTGGGCCATTGCTGCTATGAACATTGGGGTACATATGGCCCTTCTTTTCACTACATCTGTATCTTTGGGATAAATGCCCAGTAGTGCAATTGCAGGGTCACAGGGTAGTTCTATTTTTAATATTTTAAGGAATTTCCACACTGTTTCCCAAAGCGGCTGCACCAACTTGCATTCCACCAACAGTATAAGAGAGTTCCCTTTTCTCCGCAGCCTCTCCAACACTTGTTTGCTGACTTGTTAATTTTGGCAATTCTGACTAGTGTAAGGTGGTATCTCAGTGTGGTTTTGATTTGAATTTCCCTGATAGCTAGTGACGATGAACATTTTTTCATGTGTCTGTTAGCTGTTTGTATATCTTCTATGGAGAAGTGCCTCTTCATGTCTCTTGCCCATTTTTTGATGTGTTCATCCTCTTTTTGGATGTTGAGCTTGAGTAGTTCTTTATAGATCTTGATATCAGCCCTTTGTAGTGTCATTTGCAAATATCCTCTCCCATTCTGTGGGTTGCCTCTTTGTTTTGTTGACTGTTTCCTTTGCTGTACAGAAGCTTTTTATTTTGATGAAGTCCCAGAAGTTCATTTTTGCTTTTGTCTCTTTTGCCTTTGGAGACGTGTCTTGAAAGAAGTTGCTGTGGCCGATGTCAAAGAGCTTACTGCCTATGTTCTTTTCCAGGATATTGATGGATTCCTGCCTCACGTTGAGGTCTTTCATCCATTTCGAGTTTGCCTTTGTGTGTGGTGTAAGAGAATGGTCTAGTTTCTTTTTCTGTGTGTAGCTGTCCAATTTTCCCAGCACCATTTATTGAAGAGACCATCCTTTTCCACTGGATATTTTTTCCTGCTTTGTCGAAAATGATTTGACCATAGATTTGTGGGTCCATATCTTGACTTTCTACTCTGTTCCATTGGTCTATTTCTCTGTTTTTGTGCCAGTACCATGCTCTTGGTGATCACAGCTTTGTAATAAAGCCTGAATTCACGTAATGAGATGCTCCCAGCTTTGTTTTTCTTCTTCAGCAATTCCTTAGCGATTCGGTGTCTTTTTTAGTTCCATATAAATTTTAGGATTGTTTGTTCCAATGCTTTGAAGAATGTTGGTGGAATTTTGATCGGAATGGCATTGAAAGTATAGATTGCTCTGGGCAGTTAGACATTTTAACAATGTTTATTCTTCTGATTCATGAGTATGGAATGCTCTTCCATCTTTTTGTGTCTTCTTCAATTTCTTTCATGAGTGTCCTGTAGTTCCTCGAGTACAGATCCTTGACTTCTTCTTTTTTTTTTTTTTAAGATTTTGTTTATTTATTTGTCAGAGAGTGAGCTCGAGCAGGGGGAGAAACAGCCTCCCTGCTAATCTGGGAGCCCAATGCTAAACTGGCTCCCAGGACCCCAGGATCAGGACCTGAGCAGAAGGCAGATGCTTAACCGACTGAGCCACCTAGGCATCCTTCTTTGCAATTTTCTAAAATTTGTAAACAATTTTAAAACTTGAACCTCATATTTATAATGTTAAAAGTGCTTCTTGACCCTCGTGTATGTGTTTGGGGATTGTCCGCAATGCCCTCACATGTAACAGGAATCATTGTTTTAAACCACGCCTCCTTTTCCCATAGCCATCCTCTCATTCAGTTAATTATTTAGTCACTACTGTGTTCCAGGGAATGTGCAAACTTATATGCCCTCCTGTGAAAAGATAAGCTCTACAGATACGATGAATTAAGTCTGTGGTTCATTGTGATTAGATTCATCCATCCATCCATCCGTTCACTGAACGAATATTCATTGAGCATCCATTATGTCCCAAAAATATCCTAGGTTGTACAAGTAATACTGGTGAGCTGGAGCTTGCATTACAGTGGAGAGAGAGGCAATAAATGATAATATAAAGCCAGGCAATGAAAGTGCTATGAAGAAAACAGAGCAAGGTATGGGATGCTTCTTCAGATGGAATGGTCAGTTAAAGCTTCTCACAGTGTTATTGGGTGAACTGGGGAGACCCCAGGCCCTGAGGCCTCAAGCCAGCCTGTCCTAAAGATGTTGCTGAAGGTTCTTGGTCTTGTCAGAAGAAAGAATTCAGGGACAGACACAATGCAGTGGATGAATAACACAAGAGGGGAAATTTATTAAAGTTAAAATATACTCTCGAGAAGTGAGAGCAGGAGAGAGAGAGAGCTGCATGGCCTGGGGCTGAGTTTCTGTCTTTTACTGACAGTTGTTAACTAGGGGGTGGAATATTCATTACTTGGGGTGGGGATTTCTTGGAAGCAGGCTTTCCCATCTTTTCTTCCTTATTTGGTCAAGGGTTTCCCATCATGGCACCCTCCACCTTGGTTTGCTCTGGCTTCTTTTGGAGTGTTGCCTAAAGAGATCTCTGATTTTCTAGAAAACTGGCCATGACTTCCTCTTTGCTTACCTCCAGGTATTCTGTTACAACCTAACTAACTGTCTACTCTTAACACCAGGAGTTGACATGTAAGCAGGTAACTGAATGCAAGAGACTAGAGCATGATCAGAGGCAATCCTAGGGCTGAAATGTGTTTTAAATTGTTACCTAGTATCTATTTCCAGAATTTGTTGAGACTCATGGCAGAAACGTTTCCCTGACTCCAGAAGGAGAGGGGACCAGATTCAGGCAAGTGGCAGGAAGCATTTCACAGAGTGTACCAGAACCTAAGCATCAGAGCAATTAGCAGATGAGAACTCAGAATGCCCATACCAGGATGGTCTGGGTCAAGAACAAAAAATCAGCATTGGAACTCAACTCCTTCGGCTTTCAGGCTCTCTGCATCTGCAATGGAAAAGTTATTTGCCCTGTTAACCTCCTCTACTCTTCCTTTGTATACTCACCCCACCCACCCAATACAGTGGTAGAAGGGTCTGGAGGAACTCCAGGTTACACAGAGCAATATTTTAAAACCATCTAGACTAGAGACTTTTAAAAGCCTCTCCAGGAAGGTTGCCAGGGCATTGAGGGAACATCTAACAGAGGATGAGAGGAGCAAAGCAGAAGGCCATTTCTGCTCTTGAAAGCCAGGGCACAAGCCAATGGTAAGGGGGAAGGGAGAGAAACCAGGTAAAACTAGGGAAGACAGTACCAAGATAGAGCTAACTCTGAGCAAACAGGGATGTCAACAGTGACTGTGTTTGTAACCTCCCATCTTTCCTTTTGGTATCCCCTCTGTTTCCAGCACCCCTGACTTAGCTTCCATGCAGATGCTGAGTTTGTTCTTGATCAATGGTCTACTAATCTCACCAGAAAGAGTAACTTACAACATCTCTAAGCATCGTGTTATAACCTGAGTTTCCCAGAGTCTCAAGGCTCTGAGATGGTGCCGTGGGGGGGAGGGGGGCTGCTGTGGAAGATGAGTAGGGAAGTCTGAGCATGTGGGCTCTGGGCTCCCCAGTTTTGCTGAACAGATAAATTCTATTCGTATCTGTTATACATACCAGCTGCTATGAAAAGGTCTAGCTTAAGATTTATTTATTTTAGAGAAAGAGAGAGGGAGAACATGAGAGTGAGGGCAGAGAGGGGCAGAGGGAGAACGAGAAAGAGAAAATTTAGCAGCTCCTCACTGAGTTCCCAGTCCGACAATGGGGTTCAATCTCATGACCCTGAGATCACAGCTTGAGACAAATCAAGAGTCAGAGACCTAACCAAATGAGACACCAAGGGCCCTGGTCCAGCTTCTTAGGAAAAAAAACACACACACAAAAAACTAAAATTGTCACCTTAAGGTGTCACTCATTCTGGGAGGGAATGGCGTCTAAGAGCTACAAGTTGGGATCTGGGATGAAGCAGCCTACATACAATTCCAATTTCATTGCAGCAGTGGCCTTGGGCAGATGACTGAGAAGTCTCTGGATTTGAGATTTCAGTAATTTTCAAATTACAAGAAATTCCTCATTGTCTCCTAAGGTTGTCATGAGGATCAGATGTGAAGGGCTTTGTACTATGCCTGCCATATAAAAAGGACAGGGTAAGTATTAGCTCTTACTAGCTACATTTATTAAGTTCTTCTAGAACCTCACTACTCAGCAGCATATGTACTAAAATTGGAATGATACAGGGAGGATTAGCATGGCTCCTGTGCAAGGATGACATGCAAATTTGTGAAGTATTCCATATTAAAAAGCAAAAACAAAAGACAAAAAAAAATGTGTGTGGTCTATAGACCAACACCACCAGCATCCCTTTGGGAGCATGTTAGAAATGCAGAATCCCCGGCCCAACTACAGACCAAGAACATCAGACTCTGTACCTTCACAATGTTCACAGGTGATTCCTATCCACGTGACAGCTTGAGAAACACTGGTTTGGAAGACAAGCCAGACTAAAAGAATAGATCTTTAATAGTAGTATTCTAGAAGCCATTTGCGGGGCATTGGATGTGTTTCCTGGTACCCTTGGTGTGGAAAACTTGCTCATCTGTCAAGGCAGAGCTCAAGCATTCCCTCAGTGCAGCCTTGCCTGACACACCTATCCCACCACCCACACCCTCCTGGAACTGAACACTTCTCCTTTTGTCCTCTTCTTGACTCTTAACTGACTTCTATCTCGTGGTGCCAAAACACATACAGCAGAGTTGGAATGAATACCCAGAAACTCAGATGTGCAAAAATGTTCTCTACAACTGAGCTAAACTACCCCCAGGAGCTTCCCATCCTGCTGGGTGCGGTGGGGTGGGGGGAGGAAGTGCAGACACACAATTCATTGTGTCAGTTGAAAGAATCTGCCTCTGGATAAATGCTGAGTCTTGCATATTTTAACTTCATTTTCCCTCCTCATAAAACACACGGTGTCTGGGAGCAGTGAGGTTGAGGAGAATAGAGCGTTGGATCCATGCTCATTCTTCTGCGTGTGCTGAGTCTTTTCTGCTATGGTGTGGCTTGTCTGGAACAGTCCCTATACCCTCCGTGCTCA
Organism: Spilogale gracilis; assembly: GCA_004023965.1. Taxonomy (NCBI): domain Eukaryota; kingdom Metazoa; phylum Chordata; class Mammalia; order Carnivora; family Mephitidae; genus Spilogale; species Spilogale gracilis. Next base: position 121,205 of record PITA01002369.1, on the reverse strand, counting down.
TATGTCTACTAAAGTGCGTTGGGTCCCTTCTGGTCTTTTAGGGACTTCATTGGTCATACCTGTTGTTAAATCCATAGTCCTAGATATTTGTTCCCCTTTGATTTTATAACTTCTTCCTTTCCAACACAGGCCTCTGGTGGCTCACGAGGTCTCTCAGCTCCTTCAGATCTTCAATGTTCCACATGCAACATGCAGGCTCTGAAGAAACAGAGGTGGTACATCAGGCCCATGAACTGAGAGACTTCCCTCCCCTGTGGCTGTCCTCCCATCCAGAGGCCAGACTGTCCTAACACCAAGGTAAATGCAGGTCTTTTCCAAGGGGATCCATATCTTTCCAGTTTGTTCCTGCTGAGGAACCCCACAATGCTTTGCTGGTATCTGCCCACTTGCTCCTCTCCTTCTCTACTTCGTTCTACAGTTCCATATCTCTTCACTTCCCAGGCAGGTGGAAATGTCCTTTGCATCACAGATTGCTTTCTCTTTACTCATCAAGGCTTGTAGTAAAACCCTGTGCTTTGCTTTGAATATGTAAAAGAAATTGCTGGTATTTGAAAATTCTTTTTTTCCCTCATGAAACCTCACACTCAAGATGATTATCTATCAGATCTTCTCCACCATTTTGTGATCTGATGACCCACATTAGCTGTCTGATGGTCTCTTATGGATCCCTTCTCAGAATAATATGCTTCAATAGATAAACTACAAAGGATTCCAAAGAAAGCCAACGGTTCTGTAACATGGTTATGAAAATTTTTTTAACAATCATGACTCTTTTTTCATGGCTTCAATGATAAGATCTTGCAGCAGGTCAAGCAACCACCAAAATTTCAAAGTAATGATGAGGGTAAATAATATTTTGAGAGAACTGCAGCATTATTAATGTGACAGGAAATTATCTGTGATAGCTACTGACAATCAAGTCACAGGTATGGCTAATATTAGTGTAGTCTGTTGCCTGTATCTGTAATGAAAGTCAAAGATAATTTTTGGCAGGAGATTAGTAAAAATTAAGATGGACTTTGCCCTTTGGCTATTTTATTTAGCTGGAGATCTTATTTTTTTGTTTTGTTTAAAAACAAAAAAACTTGTCTATAGACTGAAAATCCAAAGCTTAACCTGAGAGTTTGAGCTAAGTAATGACTTCTAGTTCTAGCTGGTATCCACTCTCACCCACAGATTCGGTGACCCCCCAGGGCATCAAGATTTACAGAGAATGAAAGATATGTCAGTGCAACACTTTTAAAATGGCTATAGCCATTGCACTATTTTATTAGCACTGACTTGTTTTCGTATCTCCTTCACCAGGACCATAAGTTCTGTGAGAGCAGAGATTGTGTTTCAGCCATTGTTGTCTCTTAGAGCTCACCTGACACATGGCAGGAGAAAAAACTGTCTAATAGATGAAGGAGCAAACTAACCAGCTTTGCAGGAACTAGCAGGTTTCTTCGCCATTCACCACCATTCACACTCCAACTGTTGCAAGCTCACCATCAAAAACCTGGTCATTCATCTCAATCCCAGTGCACTCCCAGTTCTCAGCTCTTGGTCCATCTTCCCTTCAACACCCATGCACAGGCAGGCACACACATCACAGGAAGGAGAGAAGTCCCTTAACCGACAGCAGTCATCACAAGACTGGTACCTCCTATTCATTCCATATATGATTATGATACTCCTACTATGTGCCAGGCACAGAACACAGAGCTGGGGGATAATGAGGCAAGTAAGCTAGACATGGTCCGCTCTCCCTGCCATGGAGCTTACAGTTAAGGGCAGTGACCTTTGAATTGTGTTCTGTACCCTCTTGGGTTGATGAGTAGTCCTCAGAGCCTGAGGTAGGGAGACAAAGCTGTCAGAGGTTTATCTAGGTCCTCCTTCCTACTTTATCCAGAGTGACTACACTTTCTATTTTATACATTGAGGTTCACTTTTACAAACCATTTCATAGGTATGAAATATTTGAAAACCACTGCCCCAGCCAATCAAAGTTCTTCTCATTCTTAAATTCTTCGGGGAAGGAGATTCTAGAAGGCAAGTCCCTCTCCCCTTGGATATCTGGGCATCAGCACCTTTCTGCCTTTGATAAGGGTAGGGAAAGGGGCTGAGAGGAGAGGAGCTGTGTGGCCTCTGTCCCTCGTTGTTGGACCCAGCCACAAGACCTACAGGAAGGAGATGTAGTTTTTGCAGAGAATGGGATTTCTGGAGTGTTCATGCTACAGATGCCAAGTTGATGCCTTCTCCCTGGCACCCCACTTCCTTTCTCAGCCTTTATAAGTGAGATGGTGACAGAATCAGGAATGCAAACTTTCCAAGGCCAAAATGTGCTTAATTCCACTGATGGCTAAAAATCAAGACCAAAATTGTTAATACAAAATGGTGCCCTTTTTAGGCTGCCTTGCTTGGATGAGGAGTGCAAATTGCATTACAAAAAAAAATATGGGGCTTGTGGAGACTGCGTTTGGAAACATTTGAGGCACGTGGTAGGAAAATATTTTCCCAAGAGTGCTTCCTCCAGGATTGCATTATCTTGTTCATTCTTTAAGGCAAACGTGGGGACAAAGAATTTGAATTTGATTGGCTAAGCAACCTCTTCCTTCCACTGCCATCCCACCCTAAGCCTTAGAAAAGGTCAGACAGGGATGGTGGCCCAGACTGAATGGTAAGGGATAAGATGGGTGAGGACAGGACAGAAGTGAATCACAATGGCTTACACATCAGTGACAAGATTTTGTTTGGGGTGCCTGGGTGGCTCAGTCGTTAAGCATCTGCCTTCAGCTCTCCCTGATTGAGCCCCCCATCTGGCTCACTGCTCAGCAGGGAGCCTGCTTCTCCCTCTCTCCCTCCCCCTGCTTGTGTTCCCTCTCTAGCTGTGTTTCTCACTGTCAAATAAATAAATGAAATATTTTTAAAAAGAAAATATTACTAGCTCATTTTTTTCATTTATCCAACTACACCCTGTATAGCAACTCTGTGTCAGGTACTGTGTGAGGTACTGGAAATGCAGAGACACAAAGTCTGTCATATTGGAGCATAGGCAGTTACCATAGCTCTGTTAGTATTAGTTCACTCATTTATAATAAAATCAGGTTAGTTGGAGTAGCTCTCTCATGGGGATAGTACAAGGACAAAGTGAGTTAAAGCCCAGGTATGCTCAACTTAAATATTTTGCACATTTTATATTAAAGACAGGTTTTTCTCTGTTCACTTACCTGCTTAAAAGTTTAAAACTGTTCTAGGAAAAGACAGACTATGGAATCTTTCCATAGTAATTTACCTGTGAATTTGGTCAGATGGTGACCAGAGATTTATTGCCCTGTTTTGTTAGGGAGCCTGAATTTCATAAATCCAGCTAATTTTTCCCACTTAGTTGTTAGTTTCCTGATTAACTTTGGTCCTTGGGGGCATCCTGTCTATACAGAAACTCTATACAGGTCCTGGTTCTCCCCAGAAGCTGCAATATAGTGGTATTTTTCCGAAGATTATGGATCTTCTGATCCTAAGGCCTATGGGTCCTTCCTTAGAGTTCAGTTTTAGGATCTGTCTGATGAACATCCTTGCTTTGGGGTCCCGTTTTCCTTGAGTATAAATATGACATACCCTGAAGGCGGGCTTAGGTGAGCCCATGCAATCCATGGCTTATTTCTATCCTAGGTCAAGGGAAAATTAGATTATATGTTGTGCTTAATTCCAAGACTGGCAGTGATCTTTTAAATACACACTCTGACACACACACACACACACATCTCATACATATATATAGTATATAACCAATATATTACAAAATATATTGGTTACAATACGTACATTGGTTACAAAAGACTGAGTTGCATTAAACTATCACTTTTTTTAATGTGTTTGACTTTTATGTTGAAAGATGACTGGAAGGGTTGTCTTTGTGGAATTCATACAGTAGTATACTGGAATTACACTGAAGCCTGCCCTGGAGTCATTCCTTTGGGTATAATTTCATAACCTATTGAAAACACCCACTTTGGGCTAGGGCTAAAGAGGAATGCCAATGGGTTTGATGAGAAACCCAAAGTAAATCAATAGTATGGTGTTTAAGAGCACAAGGTCTAGAGTCAGACTGCCTCTGTTCTAAATCCCAACTTGGCTACTGCTCAACTGTGTGACCTTCAAGAAGTTCATGAAACTCTGAGCCTCCATTTCTTCATCTCTAAAATAAGATAATTATAATACCTACCTTATAAGGTTTTTGTAAACGTAGATGAAGAGAGCCTTGCACATAGTAAGCATGGTAGATTATAGTACTGTTTGCCTGTATTTCTTACCCCTTCTTGAAGTGCCTTTCTCTGTGGAATGGTTATACATCTCTCCCCTATTGAATTCAGGCATGGTCATATGACTTGCTTTGGCTGATAAAATATGAGTAAAAATGGCATGAGTCACATACAGGGAAAGGTTTGACGAACAAGGGTATGCTTGCCCTGTGCTGTTAACTGCAATGCTCCAGATAGAGGCTGATCTATTAGCCTGGGTCCCACAAGTGAAAATAATATGTAACAGAGACTCAACTGGGCCACAGTGGGCACATAGCATGAATGAGAAATAACCCTTTGTGGTTCACAACTAAGATTTTGGAATTATCTCTTACTGCAACAAACCTCCCCTATTCTGACTGATGTAAGAAGGGTTAAATAATTGTTAACCCTTATTATTAAGCAGAATCTCCCTCTGTCCTATTTTACATAAAATCTCAACACATTGTGATGCTTACAAATTTAGTGATTCAACTAGCTTCTTCATTTCCACCAGTGGTTTTCAAGCCTGTTCATTAATGAAGCTGTCCTTCTGAAACTAATAATGCAGTATATGTTAATTAAATTGAATTTTAATAAAAATGTTTAAAAAGGAACCTACCTTTACAAATAAAGTTCTATATAGGACTTCAATATGTTAAAACAGAGAAAAGTAGTATTTTATTAATATAAATGTATTTGATAACCTAAACATGTATTTACTTATTATAAGGAAAAATTAATCAAGCTAACACTGTTATGATAAACACAAACATTTGAAATTGAGAGCTATGATGCACTTATATCAATCCATATCTATAACTGGTTTTAGTTACACAGTAGTTAGAATATTTTGACCCACAAAGATAAGTATTTTCAAACAGTAGTAGTATTTTTTTTAACAGTTGATTTTTAGGTAGTCTCTGTACCCAGTGTGGGGCTTAAACTCAGTAACCCCCAAGATCAGTAGTTGCATGCTCCACGGCCTGGGCCATCCAAGTGCCCACAAATATAATCATTTTTATTCTCTTATCCAACTGCATGTTGTTGAGTTACCTTATATTCTTCGATTAAACTGAATGGCAAATGACGTTTATCTTGACCTCTGCACGAAAAATGAATCTACGGAGCAAGTCAAGTTAAAGCATTGTTGGCCTTCAATGTGTAAAAATTTGACATATGTAATATTCATTAGTTATGCATTGTTTCTAGTTACTTTTTTAGTTACACATTTTAAGCTATTTCCAAGTATCTTTAAATAATAATCAAATTAGGTGTAGAACTCCTGGGCTATTTCTCAAGAAATGATCTTGAAAGGAAATAAAAACATCTGCTGACATCAGTATTTTCCAAGTATTGCTCATTGACATATGACCGTCACTATTTTTGTTGTATCTACAAACCACCTGCCCTATTCACTTAATATTTGTCACCTAATATTTTTCATCAAATTGACTCACTTTTTCATCAAATTGACTCATCCAAAGCAAAAATATTTCTGAAATAATGAATCGGACATGATAGTTATATTTTTCTGACATGTGTTAAAATAAATACATACTTTAAAAAAAGATTTTATTTATTTGTTTGACAGAGAGAGCACAAGCAGAGGGAGAAGCAGACAGAGAGGGAGAAGCAGGGTCTCCTCTAAGCAGGAAGCCCGATGCAGGGCTCGATCCCACGACCCTGGGATCAGGACCTGAGCCAAAGGCAGACACTTAACCAACTGATTCATCCAGGTGCCCCTAAATACATAGATTTTTAAAAAATATTTTATTTATTTGACACAGAGAGAGAGACAGCCAGAGAGTGAATACAAGCAGGGGGAGCAGGAGATTGAGAAGCAGGTTTCCCACCAAGCAGGGAGCCCGATGCAGGGCTCAGACGCTTAACGACTGAGCCACCCAGGCGCCCCTAAGTACATAGATTTTTCTTAAAACAAAAAATTTAAAGTGAGTCGGCTTACCAGCTTTCATTTTGCATTTGCTGTTCATAATAAACATCACACTTATGAGAATTGTTGACCACAATCCAAAGTAATCCCTTTTAACCCTGTTTTTGGGTTTATTTTGGTATGATTATGTGAGAATTTTTACAAGCAATACTGAGCTACTTGGATATGCATCTTGATTTTGTATCATGTATAAACAGCTTAACTTTCTCTGAGAAAGAACTGGACTGTGGAGCAGGAAACAGATTTTGTGTGTAGAATGGGACATGTAAGTTGTTAGGGTAACTGAGGATGCCTTCTGGGTTTCAGGCTACATACCTAGAAGGAATTCACAGAGAAAGTAAATGGTAACAGTAAAGCACTTAATCTAAGAAAGTAAACACATCTGCAGGAGTTTAAACTGTAGGTTGTCCAGACCAACCACAAGGCAGGGATGTTACAAGTAGATAAAAGAATTGTGGTGGTTCTTTGGGTTTTTAAGGACAATGGCATTAGACACTTATGAAATAATGGATGTTGGGGCACCAGGGTGGCTCAGTTGGTTAATCGACTGCCTTTGGCTCAGGTCATGATCCCGGAGTCCCGAGATTGAGCCCCACATTGAGCTCCCTGCTCGGCAGGAAACCTGCTTCTCCCTCTTTCACTCTCCCTGCTTCTGTTCCCTCTCTAGCTGTGTTTCTCTCTGTCAAATAAATAAAATCTTAAAAAAAAGAAGTAATGGATGTTGTGAACATAGGCAAAAAGTAGAAAGTATCTATATTACACCTGATGACGTAATAATAATATCTATTGTTGTTTCAAAACTCTTTTTTCCTGTTTCTATCAGACCATGACAATTGACAGTCTCTATGAGCAGCTCTATAAAGGGGGTAAATGCGAACACACAGAGGAACAGAAAATCTTTAGGAAGTATTCTATGGAAAGAAAAATGGTCCACATTAATGTCCAAACTGTTGAGATTCTCACTGACTTATAACATGAGTCCTCTTGGTAGAAACTCATAAACATCAGATGCTTTTTTTGTCCAACTCTACAGAGCAACAACAGGAAACACTGGTGCCCGCAACCTGATTCTGATTGGTCGCTGAAGTCTCCCTCCATCACGGATACATATGAATCCAGGCCAGAAGAGTCTGGCCAAACACAAATATTTTGCTTTGACACTCCAGAAATAAGGTTCTGAACTCAGAGTCAAGGGAGAATGTGACCTTGACCTTGTCAATTTGCTTCTCCTGGTTTGGTCACTTTGGTTTAGGTTGAAACTCTTTACCCAGCTACAGTGAGACAAGAGGTTCCGAAGGCCTTTGCATGTTTTGGTCCCAGAGGGCACTTTATCATTCTACCTACGCCGTTGTTATATACAGTGAGGTTCCATGGACACTGGGGGGAGAACTTAGAAAAATAGCAGCACTTCATCTCTCCAATATGGTACCAGGAGTTTCACTGCAGCATTTTTTGAAATAATGTAAAACTGGAATCAGCCTGAGAAATCATTGATGGGCGAATAGTATATTCTTACAATAGAAGAGTTTAACACAGTGTCAATGAATGAACTTGAAGTGTATGTATCAATTATGAATCGAGCTTGAAAATGTACTAACACTATCTTATCACTGAGAGAAAAGTTGTCAGCATTCAAAGCTATACTATATATTGTTTAAGGATGCATTCATATGTATACATTCATATCTAGTGAAAGTACAAAGAAAGGGCACAACTGTTTTTAGAGATTACTTTTGGGAAGAAAGGGAAGAAATGACGTTGAGGAGAGGGTATATAAAGGGTTTTGACTAGATCTATAATACTTTATTAAGTTGGGTGGTGAGTACATAGATGTGTTCATCACATTTTTCCTACACCTTTTAAAGATATCCAAGATTTTTCACAAATAAAAAGCATTATTCAAATATACTCATTGCAACAGCCCATCTGACAGAGGGCCACTAAATTCCAAAGATCACTCATGTGAGAGGAACTGTTCTACACAGTTGGAGCCTGAAAATTGTACCAGTACATTTGTGCAGACCTCAGAAAGGGCAAGACATTTAGTGCCCCATCCTCAGAAGTAAGCTTTGGATTTTAAATTGTCTGGGAGGTGGAAACCATTAACAATTTGTAACTGGATTAGGTAGTCACCTGGCAGGACCCTGAGAAGGATAGGACCTGGGATGTGTTAGTTGGCTTGGGAAGGACAGAACACAGTTCTAGAGCAGTGACCAGTAGCTATTTTTTAAGGTCCTAAGGGTAAATTCAGGAAAAATTAAAATGCTTACGAGCCACCTTTGCTTTCCCTTATTTAAGTGAAGGGGATTTTGAGTTCCGACTTGGATTGGTTTCTTTATAGAGTAAAAGAATGCCAACGGGATCATTGGTTCTGCCACTAAAACATTAATATACAGCCATATTTGAAAAATAGCTCCCCAGATATTTCATCTTGATGTTTGATTATAATCAAAAGCATGTTACAAGGTTAAGTGGCCATGTGAAATCTGTTTCTGTGGGTAGCTCTTCACATGTCTAGGGCAACTAGCTCTACCTGAGGGTATGCTGAGGTTTGTTTCAATCCATTTTCCACCATGACTCATCCAGTGTAGCTGCCAGTGGTCTCCAGATCTTGGCAAACCCAAATCTGTTAATTATCAAACACTGATGTTCTTTCACCTCTCAAATCTGTTCCTCTACTTGTCCGTCCCATCTTGTTGCTGGCAATTTGATCCTTCCGACTGCTTAGGCCAAAAGCCTTGCAGTCATTCTTGACCTCTAACTTTCTTTCTTTACATCATCCATATCCAATCCATCAGCAAATTCGGTCAGCTCTGCTTTTCAAGTATATAGAGTTTGACCACTTCTCATCTTTCTACCAAGGCCTCACTGGCCCAAATCATCCTACTCTCTAGCCCAGATCACTACAATTCCTTCCTAAAGGTCTTCCCATGGCCACCCTGCCTTCCTTATAGTCTATCCTCCAAACAGCAGCCAGAATGAATTTTTTTAACTAGAAATAAGATTATGTTACTTCTTTACTGAAAACTGTGCAATGCTCTCTCATCTCACCCATAATAAAATTAAAATCCTTAACTTATAAGACACTCCACTATTTGGCTCTGCTGTCTCTTCAACCACAACTCTTCTCATTTCACTCTTCCCTTATATCAGTTCAACTGCATAATAACTCCTTGTTATTCTTCAACTATGCCAGACCTCTTAGAATACATGATCTTCCCTCTGCTTGGAACAATCTTTCCACAGATAATATCATGAATCTTTCTTTCTCTTCCTTTAAAATTTTTTTATTTAAATTCAATTTACCTGATGGTGGGTATTAAGGGGGGCACATATCGCATGGAGCACTGGGTGTGGTGCATAAACAATGAATCTTGGAACACTGAAAACATAAAATAAAATTATTTTTAAAAATTCAATTTAGCTAATATATAGTGTATTATTAGTTTTAGGGGTAGAATTTAGTGATTCATCAGTTGCATATAAGACCTAGTGCTCATTACATCAAGTGCCCTCCTTAATGCCCATCACCCAGTTACGCCAACTCCTCCTCCCCTCCAGCAACCCTAAGTTTGTTTCCTAGAGTTAAGAGTTTCTTATGGTTTCTTTCCCTCTCTGTTTTCATCTTGTTTTATTTTTCTTTCCCTTCCCCTATGTTCATCTGTTTTCTTTCTTTATATAAGTGAAACCATACGGTAATTGTCTTTCTCTGACTGACTTATTTCACTTAGGATAATACCCTGTGGTTCTATTCATGTCATTTCAAATAGCAAGATCTCATTTTTTGATGGTTGAGTAATATTCTGGTGTGTGTGTGTGTGTGTGTGTGTGTGTGTGTGTGTGTGTGTGTACCATATCTTCTTCATCCATTCATCTGTTGATGGATATCTAGGTTCTTTCCATAGTTTGGTTATTGTGGACATTGCTGCTATAAACATTGGGGTGCATGTGCCCCTTCCAATTACTATATGTGTATCCTTTGGGTAAATACCTAATAATGTAATTGCTGGGTCATAGGGTAGTTCTATTTTTAACTTCTTGAGGAACCTCCATACTGTTTTCCAGAGTGACTGCACCAGTTTGCATTCCCACCAACAGTGTAGGAGAGTTTCCCTTTCTCCACATCCTCACCAACATTTATTGTTTCCCGAGTTGTTAATTTTAGCCATTCTGACCAGTGTGAGGTAGTATCTCACTGTGGTTTTGATTTGTATTTCTCTGATGCTGAGTGATGTGGAGCATTTTTTCATGTGCCTGTTGGCCATTTGGATGTCTTCTTTGGAGAAATGTTGCTCATGTCTTCTGCCCATTTCTTGACTGGATTTTTTGGGGGGTGTTGAGTTTGATAAATTCTTTATAGATTTTGGATACTAGCTCTTTATCTGATACATTATTTGTGACTATCTTCTCCCATGCTGTAAGTTGCCTTTTAGTTTTGTTGACTGTTTCCTTTGCTGTGCAGAAGCTTTTTATCCTGATCCTTCACTTCCTTTAAGTCTCTGCTCAAATATCCCCATCTCTGTGAGATAGTCCCTGACCTATTTAATTTGTGAACCCCTACCACTAAGCCTGTACTTCCCATCCTTTCCAACTCTGATTTTCTTTTCTTCATAGCATTCATCACCATTTGATACAGTATTTATTTAATAAATTATCTAGTTTATGATGTGTCATCCTCTATTATGGTATAAGCTCTGTGAGTGTAAAGACATCTATCTGCTTTGTTCACTGTTATATCCAGTTGGTCTAGGACAGTTACTGGCATATAGTAGGCATTCAAAGAATTATTGCGGAATGACTTATTAGAAGCTAGGTTTTAGTGGGGACCTATGGACCTTGAAAATCTCCGGGAAGCCTCACTGACATAATTACCACATTTTTCCAAGATAGCTACTTGTTCTACACACCTCTAAAAGGCAGCATCCAAGAAGAAAAACCTAACACTTTACGTCTCTGAGCATAAAGCATTATGGACTCTTGGTCAAGTATGACACTTTGCTTACCCTTCTGGAATGATCCATTAGCCCCTGGAGGGGCCCTATCTATCTCACTCTCCACTATTCTTCCCTCCAAACAAGGAGGTTAGGATATAGTTTTGTTACTTCACTGTATTCAGCGTAGTAAGGGCACTTTTTTCTTTTTGATTCCATGGGAGCATGCCCTATCCAGTCAGCTTCCTGAGAACAGCAGCCGCAGCTGTCAGTGACAACAGCACCACAGGCAGCTCATTAGGCCCAATAAACTCTTCAATCCTGCCCCCCAACCAGCAAGCTCATCTCTCAGCCCAGGCCCTCCTCCCTCTAAAGGAGCAGCCTCTCTTTTGTTCAGCCCAAGCCACAGTTCCTGGGGGATAAAAGAGTCTGTGGCAGCTTGAATTCAAGGCCAGCATCAAGCAATGGGACAGGCTTAAAATACCTCCAGGAGACCATAAACTCTTAATGATCCCATCTCTCAGCCGCCCTGGAACACTGGAGGAAATCCAGCTCCAAACCCCCATTCATTGGTTGCCAACCGACCGACAGTGGTCTCTTTGTTCCTTATCAGCCTGGAAAATTATGCTGTGGTGAGTGGGCCCTTTCACTATTTCCTCCCTTTACAAGGCTCCTCAGAGAATGAGTAGGCCATATGGGCACAAAGTGTGCACTTGCTCTTTTCCACCTCAGAGTTGACCTTGCTCTTCAGGAATGATTGATTTCGAATGTTAGAGGCTCTGCTCATGAGATGCTCCAGAGGCACTCATCTCTCTCCAGTGAGCTTTTCTAGCCCCAATCTCATTGCTGCCACTTGCCTCTGAGATAGGTTAGGAAGACTGATATCTTAGAACCCTGGGAACCAAAGGAGACATCAAGATGCCATGCTGACTGGTATGAGGTGGTATTCACTATGGTTTTCATTTGTATTTCCTTGATGCCAAGTGATGTGGAACATTTTTTCATATGTCTGCTGGACACTTGCTTGTCTTCTTTGGAGAAATGTTCATGGCTTCTGCCCATTTCTTGACTGGATTATTTGTGTTTTGGGTGTTGAGTTTGATAAGTTCTTTATAGATTTTGGATACTAGCCTTTTATTTAATATGTCATTTGCAAATATCTTCTTCCATTCTGTAGGTTACCTTTTAGTTTTGTTGACTGTTTCCTTTGCTGTGCAGTTTTTCATCTTGATGAAGTCCCAATAGTTTATTTTTGCTTTTGTTTCCCTTGCCTTTGTAGATGTGTCTAGCAAGAAGTTGCTGTAACCAAGGTCGAAGAAGTTGCTGCCTATGTTCTCCTCTAGGATTTTTATGGATTGCTGTCTCACATTTAGGTCTTTCTTCTATTTTAAGTTTATTTTTGTGTATGGTATAAGAAAATAGTCCAGTTTCATTCTTCTACATGTGCCTGTCTAATTTTCCCAGATACAACCTCACACTAATCAGAATGGCTAAAATTAGCAAGACAGGAAATAACAAATGTTGGCAAAGATGCAGAGAAAGGGAAACTCTTACACTGTTGGTGGGAATGCAAGCCGGTACAGCCACTCTGTAAAACAGTATGGAGTATCCTTAAGAAGTTAAAAATAGAACTACCTTATGACCCAGCAATTACACTACTAGGTATTTACCCCAAAGATACAGATGTAGTGATCTGATGGGGCACCTGTACCTCAGTATTCATAGCAGCAATGTCCACAATAACCAAACTGGGGAAAGAGCTGAGATGCCCTTCAACAGATGAATGGATAAAGAAGATGTGGTTCATATATACAATGGAATATAACTCATCCGTTAGGAAAGATACTTACCATTTACATCTATGTGGATGGAACTGGAGGGTAAAATTCTGAGCAAAATAAGTCAGTCAGAGAAAGACAATTATCATATGGTTTCACTCATATGTGGAATATAAGAAACAGGGAAGAGGACCATGGGGGAAGGGAGGGAAAACAGAATGGAAAATCATCAGAGAGGGAGAAAAACCACGAAAGACTCTTAACTATAGAAAACGAACTGAAGGTTGCTGGAGCAGAGGTGGGTGGGGGGATGGGGTAATTAGGTGATGGGCATTAAGGAGTGTATGTGATATGATGAGCAATGGCTGTTATACAAAACTGATAAATTATTGAATGCTATATCTTATAAGTTGGTTAAATAAATTAAAAAAAATGCCATGCTGACCATTCTATTTCTTTTAGCCTAGGGCAAGCCAGAGGGGTAAGGATTCTGTTTTTAGTATCATTCAAAAGAAAATGTTTTGACAATAGTGATTGTATAGCTTATGCCTGTGTTGGGTATCAAAATGATGTTTCTCTCCATTAACAAGAATTTAAAGTTCATTAGATAAGGCTGGCAATTTCACTGTCCACACTTTATAAGCAAAGTCAAGTGTAAGGTCACTTTCAAGCATGTGAACATATTTTTTTCCTAATGAAATATATTATTTATTTATTATACCTCAGTTTAATTGCGATAGAATTGGCATGTAACATTATACAAGTTTAAGGTGTACACTATAATAATATGATACAAAACAATCACCACAATAAATTTAGTTAACATCCATCACCTCACATGATTACATATTTTTTTCTAGTGATGAAAACTTTTAAGATCTATTCTCTCAGCAACCTTCAAATATGCAACACAATATTTGTTCGCCATGGTCACCATGGTGTATGTTATATCCCCAGAACTACTTATCTTCTCTAACTGGCAGTTTTTACCCTTTGACTAACTTCACCTATTTCCCCCATCTTCCTTTGGCCACCTCTGACAGCCACTAATCTCTTCTTTGTTTTATAAGTCTAGTTTTTCTGAGATTCTACATATAACTGAGATCACACAGTATTTGTCTTTCTCTGTCTGACTTGTTTTTATTTAGCATGATGCCCCCAGAGTTCAACCGTGTTGGATGGCAACATCCCCCTCTTTTTATGGCTGAATAATATTCATATGTGTGTATATATATATATATATATATATATATATATATATATCACATGTTTTATCCATTCTTCTGTAGATGGACACTTAGTTTGTTTCTATGTCTTGGCTATTGTACATCATGCTGCTATGAACATGGGGGCGCAGGTATCTATTTAGGGTAGTGATTTCATTTCCTTTGGATATATACCCGGAAATGGAATGGCCAGATCACATGGTAGTTATAATTTTGATGTTTTTTGAAAATCCTCCATGCTGCTCTCCAGAGAGGCTGCACCCATTTGCATTCCCACCAACACTGCATAAGAGTTCCCTTTTCTCTACATCCTTGCCAATACTTGTCTCTTGTGTATTGATTACAGCCATTCAAACTGGGGTGAGGTGATACCTCATTGTTTTGATGTGTATTTCCCTGATGATGAGTGATGCAGAGTGCCTTTTCATGTTCCTGTTTGCTATCTGGATGTCAGTTTCAGAAAAATGTCTATTCAGATCATTTGCCCATTTTATTTGATTTTTTAAAATATTTTATTTATTTATTTGACAGAGAGAGAGAGACAGCCAGAGAGGGAACATGGCAGGAGGAGTGGAAGAGGGAGAAGCAGGCTTCCTGTTGAGCAGGGAATCTGATGCAGGGCTTGATCCCAGGACCCAGGGATCATGACCCAAGCCAAAGGCAGACACTTATTGACTGAGCTACCCAAGGCTCCCCATGTGTCCATTTTAAAATTGGATTATTTGGGTTTTGCTACTGAATTGTATGGCTTCCTTACATATTTTGGCTATAAATCCCTTGTCAGATATGACTTGCAAATATGTTTTCCCATTCTGATTGTTGTCTCATGAGGGACCGTGAGCCAGAACCACTAAGATAAGTTTCTCCTGGATTCCTGACCCTCAGAGATTGTGATGTAACACATGTTTGTTTGCAACCCCTAAATTTTGGGATAACTTGTTACCTAGCAATAGATAACTAATACAGGAGTTGGACAGACATTAACTCATATAGGTAATGACAAGAAGTTGTTATCGAGAGATAAGGTTATAGGTATGGCCACTGGTCCATAAGTAGGGAATGTCCAAATTTGGCTGGTAGCAAGATGGGGGTGTCATCTGCATTCTGGCTCCACCTGACTTTAGGTTAGTGTAGTAAATGCTTGCAGTATCAATAGGAAGTAATATGGTCAAGAGGCAATAGCTTGTCTAGGCACAGGAAGCTTGGAATGTGTGAGTTGGGCTTCGGGAAGGGAGCAACACATTGTTCCAAACTTCTCAGCCTTTTAAACTATTCCTTCTGGATAGCCCTCAAGGTTTTGTAGAAGTCTTCATCAGATAAGGCAGACATATCATCATGTCAATAAACACATGCCATTCAAACTGGGGTGAGGTGATACCTCATTGTTTTGATGTGTATTTCCCTGATGATGAGTGATGCAGAGTGCCTTTTCACCTCAGTATTCATAGCAGCAATGTCCACAATAACCAAACTGGGGAAAGAGCTGAGATGCCCTTCAACAGATGAATGGATAAAGAAGATGTGGTTCATATATACAATGGAATATAACTCATCCGTTAGGAAAGATACTTACCATTTACATCTATGTGTTATTTGATCTATGGTTATTTGATTTCCTTTTATTTCAATAAATAGGGCGATTAATAAGAACTATGTCATTAGTAAAGCTTTTTATATGAAATCTGTGTATAGTCCTATAGCTCTACATCTCATATCAGCACTCTTGCTTTAGGCCATTCTGAGATAACTTTAATATCCTTGGGTCTGAGGTGAGATGAAAATCAAGGCGCAAAACATGCAAATGACTTGCAAAGGGACACAGGCCACATCCATAACCATATTATAGAACTGAAATTCTCTGACTCTCTACCCAGAACTCTGTTCTTCATAGTTTTATCATTGTTATTTTCTTTGTTTCTTCTAAATTATTTACTGAAGAATATACTTTAAGACATGCAGATGGCCAAAAGACACATGAAAAGATGCTCAATACCGCTCATCATCAGGAAAATAAAAATGAAAACCACAATGAGATATCACCTCACACCTGTCAGAATGGCTAATATCAAAAAGACAAAACAACAAGTCTTAGTGAAGATGTGGAGGAAAGAGAATCCTTGTGCACTGTTGGTAGGAATGTAAATTGCTGCAGCCACTCTGGAAAACAATATGGAAGTTCCTTAAAATAGAAATATCGTGTGATCTAGTAATTGCACTTTTGGGTACTCACTCAAAGAAAGCAAAAACACTGATTCAAAATGATATATGCATCATTCTGTTTATTGCAGCATTATTGCAGCATTATCTAAAATATCCAAGATTTAGAAGCAACTTCAATGTCTAGTGATAAATGAATGGATAAAGAAAAGGTGATATATCTATATCATCAATCTATCTATTATTCAGCTGTAAAAAAAGAAATCTTGCCATTTGTGAGAACATGGATAGACCTACTGGGTATTACGTTAAGTGAAATAAATCAGATAGCAAAAGAAAAATACCATATAATTTCATTTACATGTGATAGGTAAAAAATAAAAGGCAAACAAAAAAGACTCCTAAATACAAACAACAAACCGATGGTTACCAGAAAGTGGGGTGTTGGGGAGGTAGGTGGAAAAAAGTGGATTAAGAAATACAAACTTCCAGTTATGAAATAAGTCACATCAGTATAAGGTACAGAACAGGGAATACAGTTAATAATATTATAATGGTTTTGTATGATGACAGATGGTAACTACACTTATTGCAAGCACTACATAATGTATATAAATGTCAAATTACTATGTTGTACACCCAAAACTAATAAAATAGTGTATGTCAGCTATACTCCAATTAAAAATAAATTTAAAAAATTAAGTATACCTTAAACTAGTAGCAAATAAAACACAAGGTTGGTATAACAATATAAAAGCACTGTTAAAAATGATTTTAAAAAATACTTTCTTCCAAAGCAATCTAAAGATTCAATGCAATCACAACAATGTTGTGTGTGTGTGCCCATAAATAGGAAATCCCACCCTAAAATTCATATAGACTCTCAAGAGACCCCTAAAGAAGAAATAATTTTGAAAAAGACAAAGTTGGATGTCTCATACTTAATTTCAAAACTTACTACAAAACTATGGTGATTAAACAATGTGGTACCAGCACAAGAACAGACATACAGACCAATGGCATTTAATAGAGAGCTCAAAAGTAAACCCTAGTATATGTGATCAAATTATTTTTGATGAAGGTACCAAGACCATTTAATGGGGAAAGTACAGCCTCTTCAACTAATGGTGCTGCTAAAACTGGACATCCATATGCAAAAAAATTGAGGATGAAGGTTTACCTTACACCATATACAAAAACTGAAATGTATCAAAGAACTAAGCTTAAGAGCTAAAACTATAAAACTCTTAAAAGAATATATTGGGGGAAATCTTCATGACATTGGATATGATAATGATTTCTTAAATATATCACCAAAAGCACAGGAAACAAAAGAAAAAGTAAATAAATTGAACTTCACCAAAATTAAAAATTTTGTGCTATAAAGGATACTATACAGAGGAAGAAAGCAACCTATGAACAGAGAGAAAATATTTGCAAATTCTAGATCTCAAAAGGGGTTATTACTCAGAATATATAAAGAAACTCCCCAACTTGACAACCAAAAATAAGCAACCCAACACACAAATAAGCAAAGATGGTGCCGTTAGTTAAGCATCCGACTTTTTTTAAAAGATTTTATTTATTTATTTGACAGAGAGAGAGAGATCACAAACAGGCAGAGAGGCAGGCAGAGAGAGAGGAGGAAGTAGGCTCCCTGCTGAGCAGAGAGCTTGATGCAGGCCTTGACCCCAGGACCTTGAGATCATGACCTGAGCTGAAGGCAGAGGCTTTAACCCACTGAGCCACCCAGGCACCCAGTATCCGACTTTTGATTTCAGCTCAGGTCATGATCTCAGGGTTGTGAGATTGAACCCCATATCAGGCTCCACACTCAGCACAGAGTCTGCTTGAGATTCTCCCTCCCTCTCCCTCTCCTGCTTGTTCTCTCTGTCTTCCCTCTCTCTCATATAAATAAAACTAATATTTTTTAAAAAACAGGCAAAGGACTTCAATGGGTATTTCTTTAAAGAATTTATACAGATGTCCAATAAGCACATAAAATGATTCTCAACAACACTAATCATTGGGGAAATGTGAGCCAAATCATAACAAAATTCCACTTCACATTCATTAGAAGGGCTATTTAAAAAAGAAAAAAATAACAGAAAATGACGAGTGTTGGCAAGGATGTAGAGAGAGTGGAACTATTGTGTAACTGGTGGTGAAAATGTAAAATGGCAACCATCATGGAAAATGGTATAGTGGTTCCTCAAAGAAATAAAATTATCGTATGATTCTAGGAGTAATATACAGGACAGTAGGAGATGGAAAGGAAATGGGAAGTAGGGTAAATCGGGGAGGGAAACGCAAAATAAGAGACTTTGGACTCAGAAACAAACTGAGGGTCTTTGAGGGGTGGGGGTGGGGACATGGGAGAGCCTGGTGTTGGGTACTGAGGGCACGTATTGCATGGAGCACTGGGTGAGGGGCATAAACAATGAATCTTGGAATACTGAAAATAAATAAATTAATTAAAAAATTATTGTATGATTCTGCAACTCCACTTCTAAGTATATACTCCAAAGAACTGAAAGGAATAACCTGAACAGATATCTGTACATAAATATTCATAGCAGCATTAGTCACAATAGCCAAAAGATGGAAAGTGCTCAAGTGTCCATCAATGGATGAATGGATAAACAAAATGTGATAGATACATACAAGGGTATTTCTTTTCAGCCTTAAAAGGGAATGGGAATGGGACACATGCTATGAAATGGATGAACACTGAAGACATACTGAGGGAAATAAACAAGACACAAAAGGACAAACGCTATTTGATTCCACTTATTTGAGGTTCTTAGAATAGTCAAATTCATAGAGACAGAAAGTAGAATAGTGGTTTCCAGGGGAAGGGGAGAGGAGGCAATGCAGAGTTAATTGTTTAATGAATACAGGGTTTCAGTTTAGGATAATGAAAAAGTTCTGGAGATGGATATTGGTGATGGTTGCCCAGCAATGTGAATGTGCTTAATGCCACTGAAATGTATACTTAAAAATGGCTAAAATGGTAAATTCTATGTTATGTATATTTTACCACAATAAAAAATTGTTTAAATGCTTTCTGTCTGCGAAGATATTTCCCAGTCTGCCACATTTACATTGGCTCCAGCCCAATTTCCCACTGCCTGCGATTAGACAGACTTCCTCCAAATCCCCTACTTTTGGCTCAAGTCAGTTAAATTGCCACGACACCAAGCCACTGGAAATAATTTCTTTGTAGGGATAAGTTTCCCAGAAATTGGAAAGTCCCTGGTGATGCCACCATGAATCAGACAAAGCTCTGTCGATTCTCTTCAGGCCAAAGAATTCCTGAATGTCCCCTGACAACTCTTCCTTCCTCCTTACATTATTTTATTCCCCATGAAAATACTTACTACCATTTTTGGGGGGATTATGAATATATTTCTTCATTAGGATGCTCACAAGAATGACATGCTAGCACTGTCTTTCTGATGTGATAAAGAATATGTGTATCTGATGCACATCGTGGCAGGAAACAGGGGTAAGGGCTCTCAGAGCTGGTACCAAGTGTCCACTGAAGACATCTCCATTCACCAGAGAGGGTATTTTCTTGGATTCCAGCATCTCTGCCCTCACTTCCAGCCAGGTCCCCATGGTTGCCCAGACTTCTTCATTTCAGCATTCTTGCCACTCTGGACTCCTTCAAGACCTAGGTCATCTACCTCATGTCTTACTTGCCCAGGCTGGGGGAGGACTCAAGGGCGCAGAGGCCACTGGGTTAGCCTAAGAGCCTTTCAGTGGATGACTGAGTGGACGGGGTCTGTTGCTTCAGCTGGGAGCCTTCTCTGATGGTGCAGGATGATCTCCAGGGACTCAGTGCTTGTAGCCATTATCACCAACTTAGAGATGTGTCCATTGGGGAGTTTGGTGGTTTCACTGGCTCCTTTCCAAAGTTGCTTGTAATTGCATGACTGCTGGATGAGGTCCAGTGGTTTCTTGGTGAGGTGGGCGTCTATGAGGGTGTAGGCCTTTGGATTTAGAGCAGCCTCAGTCATGTCTTCAGTGGCATGGGTCTTGTCATCCCTCAGGGAGTGCAGCTGAGGTCAGAGTCAGAGCTCACATCTTTGCTGGTAAGAAGTGGCACAGCATCCAAGGAGTGGAATAGTGGAGCACCTACTCATTACCATTTGTGTGGCATTTTAGAATGTCCATAGCACCTTCTGGCACAAATTCTTACATTTGATATGAACCAACAACATGATAAGGCTGAATATTTTTAGCCCATTTTACAGATGAGAGAATTGAGGCTCACAGAGGTGGAACTGCTTAAGTTCCCTTAGCTACTAAGCAGTGAAACTGAAATTTATTGAACTGCAGACTCTCTCCTGTGAGTCTTCCCAACTCGACTCTTTCAGGGACCTGGGGCAATCCACATATTCAGAAGCAAGTTCATCAGATTCTCTCCAAACCTGCTTCTCCTCCTGTGATTCCCATCTCAGCGAATGGCACTGATCTTTAGTCCAAGGCAGAAATTTTGACATCACTAATGCCTTTCTCTCTCTCACCCTCCCCTCAGAGTTCATCTGCCACCAAGTTTGTGGATTCTATCTCCCAAATATTTTGTTAAATATATTCACTTCTCTCCATCCTCACTGCCATCTCCCTACCTCACTTTGCCATCATCTTTCATCTGAATTCCTGCAGTAGCTTTCAAAGTGATTTCTTTCCCTCCCATCTTTGCTGTTGACAAGCCATTCTCTAGATCTAGAGCAACCTTTCTAAAATCAAGTCTGATTATGATTTATCCGGGGTTTTAGTTCATTTTTATTGTTGTTGCTAGTGAAGCCTTGTCTTAAAAATGGGATATTTAAATAAACCCTAATAATGGATGGATAAAAGCAGAAGTATCCTATTGAAGTGGGGGTCAGATGCCTGGATTCCTGAATATTGTGTCTCTTATCTTCCCTGAGGCACCAAGGGTTCTGCAAAATAGGGAATAACAACCACTAATCCCACAAGATAAACCTCTTAGTGTGGTTTAAGAAGCAAATCACGATTAGGCCTGAGTTTACCTCCATGTCTCCATTCCTCACTCCTGCTACTCTACCCTTCTATATAAGCCAGGATAGGTTAGGTTATGCTGTGGTAACAAACCAACCCCAAATCTTAGTGATATACAGTAACAGAAGTTCATTTCTCGCTCAGCTACTTGTCAGTTGCAAGTCAGCAGGAACTCTGTGCCACCTCATTTTTATTCCCAGACAAGTCTCCAGCACCTGGACCACTGCCTATCACCACGGCAGAGGAAAGATAGCCCAGTGGCTCTTACTCCAGCAGTGAAATTATCTGCCTGGAAATGACAGGCAACACTGCTATTCACAATTCATCGACCATCCCTGGGCGCAAGGAGGGGGGCAGGAATTGCTATCTTACAATGGACTCAAAACAATGAAATGGCTGAGAACTGGAATAATTGGCAAAAATGGCTACTATCTTCTACACCTTCCTCACCTCATTTTAAGCTACTGTGAACTACCTGTAAGTTTTTGGAATGTGCACTGTTTTTTCCACAACCCACCCACCCAAACCTTCTGATAAGTTTCTACTTGATTTTCTAGTTTCAGTTCAAGCAATATGCTTCTGAGGAACCTTCTTTCTGTCTCATCCATTCCTTTTTTCTTCTTTCCCGGACCAGGTGAAGTGACTTTCTGTTGTGGATTCTAACACCCTGTTCTTCCTTCCAGCATAAACCTTATCACAGTCTCTAAACGTAATTGCTTATACAATGTGACTCTTGGCCCACAAGATTGCATATGGCCTGAGGTAAGAGACTGGATCTCTAGGGCCTAGAGTGCTTTCTGGCACATTGTAAACTCTTAATAAATGTGAAATGATTGAATGTTTAGAACTTTGTCTCCTTGACCCAAAGCCTTGGCCCATTTGGAACACCAAGCTGCTTAGACCAGAGAAAATGATGAAGCTAAAACCTGCTCTCCACTGTGGGCTGAGAGAACCTGGAATGGGCCTAGAAAGGAGGGGTATGGCATTTGCAAGTTGAGCTTCTATATGAGCTAATCACCTACTATCACACTACTTCCTTGGGTGTGATAATGGGGTTAATGAAAGAAAAAATGGCTATCCCAACAGTTTTATGTCCATTAAGTGAAGCATGCCATGGAGTTTTGACTCCTTCCACAGGTTCTGTTGATGAGAATCCAGCAGCCAAAAGACCCATGATTTGGGAGGTAGAGTTGAAAGTGATGTTCTAAACATCATTGTTATTTTTGGTTTTAGAGTGCTCTTTGCAGATGGGATGTTAAACATCCTGACTGCTTGCTTTTAGCTAAGGATATAGGTGCACAGTTCAGGGCATTTCTCTAGGAATCTTCACCAGTACTTGATTTACTTCTTTAGTAACAAGGAGCCTACTACCAAAGGCAGCACTTAGATAGAATGACATTCATGAGAAAGTGCTAGAGTTCATTAATAATTACAGAAACACAAGTTTCAGTGAGCAGCTCTCAGGGGAGCAAAAATCAAAAAGTTGATAACGTGTTGATGAGGATATGCGGATATGAGAAACCTTACATTCTACATGATGTGGATTGGATCAGCTATTCTAGAGAACAATTGGACACTACTCCATTCACTCAATGAATATTTATGGAACACCATTCATGTGTCAAGAACTGTTCTAGGTGCTTGGGATATAAGCAGTGAATGAAACAGACACAAATCTGTTGGAATCTTCTTATGATAATTATTAAAAGTTTTTTTAAAAAGATTTATTTATTTGACAGAGAGAAACACATCTAGAAAGGGAACACAAGCAAGGGGAGTGAAAAAAGGAGAAGCAGGGGATCATGATGTGAGCAGAAGGCAGACGCTTAATGACCGCGCCACCCAGGTGCCCCTTCTTCTGATAATTATAATAAGATAACAAAGATAACATACAAATGTTTCGTTTATTCAAGAGTGGTAAGTACTAAACAGAAAAACTAATGCAGGAATGACAACTATGAAATGCAACATGAGGGCTGAAATTGAAGAAAGAGTGGCCAAGGGAAGCCTCACGGCCCCGAGGGTTACACATTTAATGTAGTCACATTAAATATACACATGTCCTCTCACCCAATGATTCTGGTCCCGAATATGTGGGACTATGCCAAAATGAGCCCATAGGGGGACGTGCATGAAGATGTTCATGGAAGTGTTATTTGTGCTGGTGGAAATTTAGCAGAATTCCAATGGGAATCCTTGACTTGAGAGATTGGCTAAATAAAATGTGGTGGATGTGTGCCATAAAGTATTATGCAACAGTTGGAAGTAACAGATTAAATATGCATACAGCAACATGGGGTGATCTCAAAACAAAACATGGAATGAAAAAAGTAAGAAACAGAATGAGATACATAGCCTAGTACTACTTATATAGATTAAGGATACATGAACACAAAACAACAATACAGAGTTTGAAAACACAGCTAACAAAAGAGTTACATGTTAAACACACTGGAATGGCCTTGGGAATGTGGCGTAAGATGAAATAAACACAACCCGACATATGGATTTGATGTTCCAAAAATCGAGATTTCTACAGCCTGAGAGTCAAGCGTCTCTAACACTTGCGTGGATTTATCCAATTCACTTGACAGATCTGGGCTTCAGTTTCTTCTGCTATATGAGAATAATATCTCCAGTGTTAGCTCCCTTCAAGGATTGTTGCAAGGCTCCAGTGTGTTTAGGAACAGAAGGACTTCCACAAGTTTAAAGTGAAAATGCTTATCTAACATAAGGAACTGTTATTGTTGCACATAATGGGTGTTTGTTGTTTGCCTTCTCACTGTGCATTTCCATTTTGTCCCTTCCCACTAACCCTGGGGGATTAAGGATACACAGTTTTGAGGCAGCTGACTCTATCCCAGGTAGAAGACATGACCTAGACTAAATCACTCATTTCTTTCCCTGTCCAGAATGATTGCTTTGGGGTGGGCATATGATCCAAGCTGTTCAGATCAGACCTAATCTTAAACCCTTGGCTGGGAATACTGAGGAAAGTAAGTTACTTCCTTGTTTCATGTGAATGGGGTAGTGTGTAGCTCTGGAAAGAGCAGCTAAGTCCCTCTTTGGACCTAGAAGGGAGACTCCACCTGAGAATAGAGCCCTAACTAAGGAAGTGGAGCTGAGAATTGGAGAAAGGAGAATGAAAAAGCAACTGAGCAGAGTAAAGTTCACCCAGGGTAAACCCACTCTGAACTATATACAGTGACATTGGCCAATAATTTCCCTTTTGGGGGGCTTAAGGCCATTTGGATTGGGTCTTCAGTGGCTTGCAAACAGAGTCCAATCCTAACTGATGCATTTTTGTTTATTTTGCAAACAGAGTCCAATCCTAACTGATGCATTTTTGTTTATTTTTGTCTGTGTTTTTTTTTTTAACAAGTAGACACAAAATCTCTTAAAATACTGCAAAGCTGTAAGCAAAATGGGTGGGTCCTGAAGTTGAATGGGTACAATCTCTACACCGGATGGAAATGTTCTCCTGAAAGTGCCCTAAAATGGATTGTTCAAGGTTTTCAGCAGTTCGCGGCTGCAAATGATGTCAGCTGCTCCACTTTTGGATGAGGAAAAAAGATATCTGCTTTCATACATTTGTTTCCTGATCTGTAGTTGACAAGAGAAAGAATCCTGGAAGTAAAATTGTTGCAGGTGCCTGATGACTCGGATCCTGTAACCACATGTGATAAAACAGAGACTTCGGTTTGTAAAGAATGCCCCCCCCCCCCCTCCGAGGATCCTGGGCTTCACAATTGAATGCCACAGGGAAGCAAGAGGAGCCTCAGCCTATAGTCTCCTCTGATCAGCACAACTTCTTAGATTCCCAGGGCTGAGTCGGTGGAACAAATGCTTGGGAAATAATACAGCAGCCAAAATGCTAACAAAGAGAGTTTGCATTCGTCATCCAAACTGCTGCTTCCCTTCAGCGGCCTTCGCTTCTTTCTAGAAAGACTGTTTTAGCACAACCCCCTTCCCCAAACATTCTTTGCGCAGTTGGTTTGTGAAGATTTTCCCAGATTAGGAGGATCCGGGAAGGAGGGAAGAATAAGCTTGAGACTTGGGTCGTGCCCTCCTTAAACAGAGTACTTAGCAAGACAGGAAACAGAGTCACTCATCACGCTCTTCCAAAAATATGGTTCTTGCCTAATTTACTCCTACTTATCCTCAGCTCAGATATCACCTCCTCAGAGATGCCTTCTCTGGTCAAATCCCCATAAAGCAAATGCTTACAGCTCCATGTAATTCTTCCTTGTAGTTTACATTTATTTGCATGCTTTTTGGATTACAGTCAGTTCTCCCACTGGACCCTAGGTTCCTTAGGGGTAGAGATGGTCAAAGTCTTTGCTGTTGAACAAACACGTATATAACATATATAACTGTCACTACTCTGTGGGTAATTTTCTTAGTAGTTTACAAATATTGAGTCATCTAATCCTCACAGCAACTCCACGAGGCATTATTATTGCCATCCACGTAGAGGAAAGCGAGACCCAGAGGGGCAGAATAGCTTACTCAAGCTCACAAAACTAAAACATGACTTAGCTGGGATTCAAATCGGGGAAGGCTGATTCCAGGCCATGCTCTCAACCATTATGTTCTGATGTTTTGCTCACCATTATATCCCCAGAACCTACCACAATGCCTGGCATGTAATATATGGTCACTATTTTTTGGATAAATTAATGGATCTTGTCCTTTCTAACGTTATGTTGGACAACCAAAAAGTGTAATACTCACTCTTTGACTTATAAATCATATTCATTATATTTACACATCATTTGTAATAGGATCATTATAATCCTCCTTGTGATTTATTTTTGACATTCTTTTTTTAAAAGATTTTATTTATTTATTTATTTATTTGACAGAGGGAAACACGGCGAGAGAGGGAACACAAGCAGGGGTAGTGAGAGAGGGAGAAGCAGGCTTCCCGCCGAGCAGGGAGCCCGATGCGGGGCTCGATCCCGGCTCTCCGGGACCATGACCTGAGCCGAAGGCAGTTGCTTAACCAACTGAGCCACCCAGGCGCCCCTATTTTTGACATTCTTGTAGGGTTTTAATCACTTTCTTCTGTTTTAACTTTTTAAATTGAGATATAATTGACTTATAACATTATATTAGTGTCAGGTGTGTGGCAAAATGATATATATATGTATATATTCATTACAGTAAATCTAGTAATGTCCATCACCAAAAATATTTACAATTTCTTCTCTTATAACAAGAAATTTTAGCAACTTTCAGATATACCATATGATAGTATTAATTCGGTATTATTAACTACAGTCACCGTGCTGTATATTCCTTCCTCATGACTTATTTATTTTATAACTGGAAGTTTGTACTTTTTGACCACTTTGGTCCACGTCACCCATACCCACCTCCCACTTTACATTTTATTAATTTGAATTTCTTTCTATTCAGACAATTAACATAGAAATATCCTAAAATGGATTTGTTAACACAGAAAATATTATATAGAAAAGTTTCAACTACTGGTGTAGCCAAGTAAGCTCCTATTAGATTTGACCCTCCTGCAAATAATAGGTTAGGATTTGGCAAACTATGGCCCATCGGCCAAGTGTAGATAAAGTTTATTGGAACAGAGCTACAGCAATTTGCTTATATTTCTGCTTTCAGGCTATAAGCCAGAATTAATTAGTTGTGATGAGCTATATGATCTGCAACCTTAAAATATTTCTTATTTGGCCCTTTGTACAAAAAGCTTACCATCATCTGCTTTAGACAAAACAAATAATGACACCAAGGCATTGGTGAGTGAACAAAAGATGTTGACACTTGGAAAAAAGAAAAGTAGGGGATGTGATTTCCTATTTCTTATGACTTTTAACTTGAGAGTAAGCCAAAGATGGGATTGTGTGAGGAAGTTAATGTTCTTTTTAAAATTTTTATTTTATTAAGGGGCACCTGGGTAACTCAGTTGGTTGGGCAGCTGCCTTTGGCTCAGGTCATGATCCCAGGGTCCTGGGTCAAGCCCAACATCAGGATCCCTACTCAGCAGGGAGCCTGTTTCTCCCTCCCCTTCTACCTGCTACTCTGCCTGCTTATGCTCTCTCTCTCTCTGTCAAATAAATATTTTTTTTAAAAAATTATTTTATTAAAAAATTTAATTCCAGTAGAGTTAGCATGCAGTGTTAAATTAGTTTCAGGTGTACAATATGGTGATTCAACTATTCTATACATAACTCAGTGCTCATCATGATAAGTGTACTCTTAATTCCCATCATCTGTTTCACCCATTCCCAATCCCTTTCCCCTCTGGTAACCATCAGTTTGTTCTCTATAGTTAAGAGTCTGTTTCTTGTTTTGTCTCTTTTTTCCTTTGTTATTTGTTTTGTTTGTTAAATTCCACATATGAGTGAAATTATATGTTATTTCTCTTTCTCTGACTGACTTATTTCACTTAGCATTATATCCTCCAGATCTATCCATGTTGTTGCAAAGGGCAAGATTTCACTCTTATGGCTAATATTACATATATATATATGTATATATGGTGATATATATCACCCTCTTATTATGCATTCACCTATTGAAGGACATTGGGACTCTTTCCATAATTTGGCTATTGTAAATAATCTTGCAATAAACATAGAGGGACATATATTGCTTTGAACTGGTATTTTTGTATTCTTTGAATAAGTACCCAACAGTAGAATTATTGGATTATATGGTAGTTCTATTTTTAATTTTTTGAGGAACCTCCACACTGTCTTCCAGAGTGGCTGCACAGTTTGCATTCCCACCAAGAGTGTAAGAGGGTTCCTTTTTCTCCATAGCCTCACCAACACCTGTTGTTTCTTGTGTTGTTGATTTTAGCCATTTTTACAGGTGTAAGTTGATATTTTATTGTGGTTTTGATCTGCATTTCCCTGATGATGAGTGATGTTGAACATCTTTTCATGTGTCTGTTGGCCATCTGGATGCCTTCTTTGCAGAAATGTTTATTCATGTCTTCTGCCCATATTTTGATTGGATTATTTGGGTGTGGTGTGTGTGTGTGTGTGTGTGTGTGTGTGTGTGTGTGTGTGTGTGTGTGTGTTGAGCTCCGTAAGAGTTTTCCTTTTTCCTTTTTCTTTTTAAGAAAGGGAGAGAGAGGATCCTAAATAGACTCCATGCCTGGCTCAGAGCCTGACATCGGGCTTGATCTCACAACCATGAGATCATGACCCAAGCCAAAATCAAGAGTCATACACTTAACTGACTGAGTCACCCAGGCACCCCAGCATAAGACTTTTTCTATATTTTGGATACTAATCTCTTATCAGATATGTCATTTGCAACATCTTTTCAGTAGGTTGTCTTTTAGTTTCGTTAAGTGTCTTCTTTGCTGTGGAGAAGTTTTTATTTTGATGAAGTCCCAATAGTTTATTTTTGTTTTTGTTTCCCTTGCCTCAGGAGACATTGTTAGAAAAATGTTGTGATGGGGGCACCTGGGTGGCTCAGAGGGTTGAGCCTCTGCCTTTGGCTCAGGTCATGATCTCAGGGTCCTGGGATCGAGCCCCACATCAGACTCTCTGCTCAGCAGGGAGCCTGCTTCCCCTCTTTCTCTGTCTGCCTCTCTGCCTATTTGTGATCTCTCTCTCTCTCTCTGTCAAATAAATAAAATATTTTTAAAAAGAAAAATGTTGTTATGGTTGATGTCAGAGAAATGACATCCTATTCTAGGATGTTTATGGTTTCAGGTCTCACATATAGATCCTTAATCCATTTGGGGTTTACTTTTACATATAGTGTAAGAAAGTGGCCCAGTTTCATTCTTTTGCAGGCAGCTATTCAGTTTTCCCAACATCATTTGTTGAAGAGACTCTCTTTTTCCCACTGCATATTCTTACCTCCTTTGTGGTAGGTTAATGGACCATATAATCATGGGTTTATTTCTGAGTTCTCTATTCCATTCTATTGATCTCTATGTCTATTCTTGTGCCAGTAACATACTGGTTTGATTACTACAACTTTGTAGTATATCTTAAAATCCAGGATTGCCATAACCCCAGTTTTGTTCTTTTTCAACATTGCTTTGACTATTTGGGGTCTTTTGTGGTTCTATACAAAATTTAGGGTTATTTGTTCTAGTTTTGTGAAAAAGCACTATTTGTATTTTGATAGGGATTGAATTAGCTCTGTAGATTGCTTTGGGTAGTATGGATATTTTAACTATGTTTGTTCTTCCAATCCATGAACATGGAATGTCTTTCCATTTGTTTGTGTTGTCTTCAATTTCTTTCATCAGTGTTTTATAGTATTCAGAATTTAGGTCTCTTGCCTCCTTGCTGAAGTTTATTCCTAGGTATTTTATTATTTTTGGCACAACTGTAAATAGAATTGTTTTCTCTTTCTGCTGCTTCATTATTGGTGTATAGAAATGCAATGAATTTCTGCATATTGATCTTGTATTCTGCAACCTTACTGAATTCATTATCAGTTCTACTAGTTTTTTGGTGAAGTCTTTCATGTTTTCTCTATGTAGTATCATGTCATCTACAAATAGTAAAAGTTTTACTTTTCCTTACTAATTGGACACCTTCTATTACTTTTCGTTGTCTGTTATCGCTAGGACTTTCAGTACTGTGTTGAATAACAGTGTTGGGAGTGTTGTTGCTGATCTTAGAGGAAAAGCTCTTAGTTTGTCACCACTGAGTATGATGTTAGCTGTGGGATTTGCATAGATAGCCTTTGTTATTTGACGTATGTTCCCCCTCAGCCTGTTTTTTTGAGGGTTTTTATCATAAATGGACATTGTACTTTGTCAAATTCTTTTTCTACATCCATTGAAAGGATCATATGGCAATTATCCTTTCTTTTATTAATGTCATGTATCACACTGATTTGTGAATATTGAACCACCCTTGTAACCCAGGAATAATTCCCACATTATCGTGGTGAATGATTTTTTTAAATGTATTATTGAATTGGTTTTTCTAACATTTTGCTGAGGATTTTTGCATCTATGTTCATCAGACATACTGCTCTATAGCTCTTTTGGAGGGAGTTTCTTTATCTGGTTTTGGTATCAAGGTAATGTCAGCCTCATAGAATGAATTTAGAAGTTTTCTTTCCTTTTCTATTTTTTGTAATACTTTGAGAAGAATAAGTATTGACTTTTTTTTAAACGTTTGGTAGAATTCACCTGTGAAGCTGTCTTGTCCTCCTTGACTTTTGTTTGTTGGTTTCATTGGTGGTAATTTGTTCAAATTTTCTGTTTCTTCCTGATTCAATTTTGGGAGGTTATATGTTTCTAGGAATTTATCTGTTTCTTCTAGTTGTCCAATTTGCTTGTATGTAATTTTTCATAATATTCTCTTCTAATCTTTTGTATTTCTGTGCTGTTGGTTGTTATTTATCCTCATTGACTTGATACCATTTATTTAGGTCCTCTCCTCTCTTTTTCTTGATGAGTCTGGCTAGATTTCTCTCAATTTTCTTGATCTTGTCAAAGAACCAACTCCTGATTTCATTGATGTCTTCTATAAATTTTTTTAGATTCTCTTTTGTTTATCTCTGATCTAATCTTTATTATATCCTTCCTTCTACTGGATTTTTTTGTTTATTGTTCCTTGTTACACCTTTAGGTGTAAGACTAGGTTGTTTATTTGAGATTTTGTTGTTTCTTGAGGTAGGCTTGTATTGCTATAAACTTCCCTCTTAGAACAGCTTTTGCCGTATCTCAAAGGTTTTGGAACATAGTATTTTCATATTCCTTTGTCTACGTGTATTTTTTTATTTCTTTTTTGATTTCTTGGTTGACCCATTTATTGTTCAGTAGCGTGTTATTTTACCTCCATATTTTTGTGTTTTTTCTAGATTTTTTCTTGTGCCTGATTTCTAGTTTAACAGCACTGTAGTCAGAAAAGATGCATGGTATGACTTCATTCTTTTTTTATTTGTTGAAACTTGTTTTGTGGGTTAGTATGTAATCTATTTTGAAAAATGTTCTATGTGCACTAAAAAATAATGTGTATTCTGCTGTTTTAGGATAAAATTTTCTGCATATATCTGCTCAGTCCATCTGGTCCAGTGTGTCATTCGGGACCACTGTTTTCTTATTGATATTCTGTTTGGAGGATCTATTTACTGATGTAAGTGGGTTGCTAAAGTCCCCATACTATTATTGTATTGCTATCAATTACTTCCTTTATATTTGTTATTAGCTGCCTTATGTATATGGCTGCTCCCATGTTGGATGCATAAATATTTACTATTGTCCTAGCTTCTTGTTGAACTGTTCCCTTTATGATAATAAAGTGTCCTTGTCTCTCATTACAGTGTTTGTTTTAAAGTCTATTTTGTTTAATATAAGTATTGTTACCCTGGTTTTATTTTTACTTACATTTTCATGATAGATGCTTTTCCATTCCTTCACTCTCAACCTGAATGTGCCTTCAGGCCAGAAACAAGTCTCTCTTTTTTTTTTTTTTTTTTAAAGATTTTTATTTATTTGACAGAGAGAAACACAGCCAGAGAGGGAACACAAGCAGGGGAAGTGAAAGAGGGAGAAGCAGGCTTCCTGCCGAGCAGGGAGCCTGATGTGGGACTCGATCCCGGGTCTCCGGGATCATGACCTGAGCGGAAGGCAGTCGCTTAACCAACTGAGCCACCCAGGCGCCCCATAGAAACAAGTCTCTTATAGACAGACTATAGATGGACCTTGCTTTTTTAAAAAATCCATTTCATCATCTTATGTATTTTGATTTGAGCATTTAGCCCATTTACATTCAAAGTAATTTTTCATGTTTTATTTAAATTTCAGTTAGTTGGTGTGCCTGGGAGGCTCGGTTGGTTAAGCATCTGCCTTCAGTTCAGACCATGATCTCAGGGTCCTGGAATCAAGCCCTGTGTTGGGGGTCCCTGCTCAGCCAGGAGACTGCATCTCTCTCTCTCCCCCTCTACCCCTCCCAACTTGTGCTTGAGCTCTCTCTTTCTCTGTCTCAAATGAATAAATAAAACAATTTTAAAAATAAAATAAATTCCAGTTAGTTAACATACAATATAATACTATTTCCAGGTATACAATATAGTGATTCAACATTTCCACTGGAGAACATGGGGGAGGGGTGCTTTAACATGTTAGGTGAAGAGTGTTGTCCCTGTGTTGGTTCCCACAAGGGTCCATGTATCTAGGCTGGACAGCAGGGGAGGAAATTGGCACCTGCCAGTTCTTTTGTTCTTGGAGAAGTCTCCCAAAGATCCCTGCCCCTCCAGCACTTGCTCGTATATTAGTAAATAAATCATCCTCCCATATATCCCAGGAATTTTTTCAAATGCTGTTTCTATGCTTATCTTCATGGGGATGTTTGTTGTGTTGTCTTTTTAAGGATCAGGCCTCAATTTCTTATGGTCCTTGTGGCTCTCCCAGGGCCAAGCCTGCTGATTTTTAAAGTTCTGTGTGTTAAGCCATGCTGATTGTAAGGACTTGTGAAATTAGGCCCCTATGGTTTTCAAAGCCAAATCTTGTAAGGATTCATCCTCCCCATGTGAGTTCTCTGTGTCTTGGATACCTGGTGTGAGTATCTGTTTCTCTCCTCTTTGTGCCCATGGCCTCTCTCCCTCCTGAGGACCGTCCCACTGGTCTGTTTAACTCCCACCTGTGTCTCTGCCCTTCCTACCCTCTTTGATGTGGCTTCCCCTCTGTATTTAGTTGTGAAGAGCCTGTTCTGATCATCTTTGGTTCATTTTCTAGATTATTTACACCAATGTGAGTGTTATCTACCTGTATACATGGGAAGAAGAGAGCATAGGATCTACCTACTTCACCATCTTCCCTGGCAGTGTGAGGCAGTTAATATACTGATAGAAAGTTAGCAGTCCTTCTGGCCTGAAGATTTGGAGGACAAAGTTTTCGGTAACCACAGCCACTAGGAAGTGAGGGGGAAATTCCAGAAAGGACAGAACTGGAGATGAGGAGCATTAAATTTTTCCCAAGTTTCTAAATTACCACTAAACCATGCATATATGAGAGAGATGCAAACCAGCCCAGCTAAATAATCAGAGTTGGGAGTTTAAGTCGCTTTATTACCAACACAAAAATATCAATACTCTTCAGCAGAAAATATGAGAACCTCAGAGCCTGCACAACCTAGCATACCAAATCTTGAGATCATAATAAAAAACAGTTTATCAAGTGAAAAGACAGGAAAGTGTCATGCAGTCTCAAGAAAAAAAGATACAGGAAAACAACCAAGAGATTACCATAATGTCAGAAATAGTGGACAAGGATTATAAAACAGTATCACAACTATGCTTAATGAAGTGAAGAAAGATATGCTTGTGATTGGTATGATAGAAAATACTAGCAGAAAATATACATTATCTTTTTTATTATTAATTTATTTTTTATTATCTTTTAAATTTAATATTATATTTTTATTTTATGTTCAGTTAGCCAGAATATAGTACATCAGTATCTTTTTTAAACATAATGGCAATACCAGAATAAAAAAATATGGCATATGAAATAAAAATTCACTAGGTCAGCTTAATAACAGAATGGAAACAAGAGGGAAAAGAATCTGTAAACTTGAAGGCAGAATAACTAGATTTATCTAATCTTAAGCAAAGAAAGAAATAATATTGGAAAAAAACTCTGTGAAGTTTTAGAGACTTATAGAATGACACCTACAGTTCTGACATAAATTTCATTGGAGAGAAGAGAATGAGGCAAAAAATTTGAATATATAATGGCTAAACATGTCCAAAATTTGTTGAAGAAGTCAAAAAGTTCAGTGAACCTTAAGTAGGATAAATACAAATAAAACCATGCACAGGCACATCATAATAATATTTCTGAAAACCAAATGTAAAATCTTGTGGTAAATAGAGAATGATATCAGATGGAAACTGGGATCTTCAAGAATGAAGGTTGATCAAGAAAAATGATATCTATGTAAATATAATAGGCTATTCCCTCTTAGATTAAAAAATATGTTATGATGGTTGAAAGCAAAAATTATAACACTATTTGATAGAGACTCCAATATATATAAATGTAATATATACGATAATGACTACAACATACAGCGAGGAGTGCTTAGGAGCTCAACTCATATGACAGTACAGTTTCTACATTCTACTGCAAGTGATAAAATATAAATTATAACTCTATAGCTGTGAAAAATCAAGGATATATATTTTAATCCCTAGAGCAACCACTAAAATTATTTAGAGATCTACTTAAAATTCAATAGGTAAGTTAAAATGTAACACTAAAACTACTCAAATGATACTAAAGAAAGCAGGAGAGGGGAAAAATGGAAACAAACATAAAAAGATAATAAAATTGCAGACTTAAATCCATGCATTCCAATAATTAAATTAAATATAAATGGTTCAAAAGACAGAGATTGACAGATTACATAAAAATACAAATCTC
Source organism: Spilogale gracilis (assembly GCA_004023965.1). Taxonomy (NCBI): domain Eukaryota; kingdom Metazoa; phylum Chordata; class Mammalia; order Carnivora; family Mephitidae; genus Spilogale; species Spilogale gracilis. The sequence continues at coordinate 86,485 of PITA01002369.1, read as the reverse complement.
AACTGTGATGGTTAATCTTTTGTGTTTATGTGATTGGCCATAGGGTGCCCAGATTAAACATTATTTCTGGATGTGTCTGTGAGGGAGTTTCCACCTGAGATTAGTCTTTGAATCCAGGGGCTCAATAAATTGTTCTCCCCAATGTGGGTGGACATGATCCAATCTGATAAGGGCCTGAATAGAACAAAAAGTGGAGAAAGGAGGACTTTTCTTTTTGTTCCTCTGCCTTACTGCTTGAGTTGGGACATTTTATTTATTTATTTATTGAAATAGAGCTGACACACAAGAATACATTAGTTTCTGGTATCTAATACAGTGACTCAACAACTCTGTATGTTATGCTATGCTCACTACAAGTTTAGATAAACTCTTTTACCATAAAACACCACTACAATACCATTGACTATATTCCTTACACTGTATCTTTTATCCCTGTGGCTTGTTCATTCTATAACTGGAAGCCTGCATCTCCCATTCCCCTTCACCCATTTTATCTGTCCCCCACTTCCCTTCCCTCTGGCAGCCATCAGTTTGTTCTCCATAATTATGGGTATGTTTCTGCTTTCTTGGTTTGTTTATTCATTTATTTTGTTTAGATTTCAAATATAAGTGAAAACATATGGTATTTGTCTTTCTCTGATTTATTTCAGTTAGTCTAATACCCATTACCTCCAACGATGTTGTTGCAAATGACAAGATTTCATTCTTTTACATGGCTGAGTAATATTCCTTTGTGTGTGTGTGTGTGTGTGTGTGTGTGTGTGTGTGTGTGTGTGTAGCACAACATCTTTATACATTCACCTATTGAGGGACATTTGGGTTGCTTCTATGTCTTCCCTATTGTAAATAATGGTACAATAAACATAGGAGTGCATAAGTCTTTTGAAATTAGTATATTTGTTTTCTTTCTGGTAAATACCCAGTAGTGGAATTACTGGATCATATGGTATTTCTATTTTTAATTTTTTGAGGAACCTCTATCCTGTTTTCCACAGTAGCTTCACCAAATTTACATTCCTACTAACATTGCATGAGGGTTCCTTTTTCTCCACATCCTTGCCAATACCTGTTAGTTCTTGTCTTTTTAATTGTAGCCATTTTGCTTGTAGCCGTCCTGACAGTTACAATGTGATATCTCATTGTGGTTTTGATTTGCATTTTCCTGATGATTAGTAATGTTGAGCGTATTTTTGTGTGTCTGCTGGCCATCTAGATGTCTATTTTGAACAAAATGTCAATTCAGGTCCTCTGCACATTTTTAATTGGATTATGTGGTGTTTTTGGTGTTGAGTTATACAAGTTCTTTATATATTTTGGATATTAACCCCCTTATCATTCCAAATATCTTCTCCCCTTCTGTAGGCTGCCCTTTTGTTTTCCTGATGGTTTCTTTCACTGTGCAAAAGTTTGTATGTTGATATAATCCCAGTGGTTTATTTTTGCTTTTATTTCCTTTGCTTCAGGAGACACAGCTAGAAAAAAATTTTCTATTGCTGGTGTAAGAGAAGTGACTGCTTATATTTTCTTCTAGGAGTTTTTAGGTTTCAGATCTCACATTTAGGTCTTTAATGCATTTTGAGTTTATTTTTGTGTAGGGTGTAAGAAAGATTTTTTGCATGTAGCTGTCCAGTTTTCCCAGCATCACTTGTTGAAGAGATTACCTTTCCCCATTGTATATTTTTGCTGCCTCTGTTGCAATTGACTGACCATATAAGTGTGGGTTTATTTCTGGGTTTTCTATTCTGTTTCATTGATCTCTGTGTCTATTTTTGTGCCAGTACCACACCATTTGAATTACTAGATTTATAAAATATGTTGCAAACTGTGATTGTGATACCTCTAGCATTGGTCTTCTTTCTCAAGATTCCTTTGGCTACTCAGGGTCTTTTGTGTTTCTTTTGTTTCTTTTTTTTAAGATTATTTATTTATTTGACAGAGAGAAACACAGCGAGAGAGGGAACACAAGCAGGGGGAGTGAGAGAGGGAGAAGCAGGCTTCTGGATGAGCAGAGAGCCTGATGTGGGGCTTGATCCTGGGTCTCCAGGATCATGACCTGAGCCAAAGGCAGTCACTCAACCAACTGAGCCACCCAGGTGCCCCTCTTTTGTGTTTCTATGCAAATTTTAGGATGATTTGTTCTAGTTCTTTTAAAAATGTTATTGCATTTTGATAAGGATTGCATTAAATCTATAGATTGCTTTGGGTACTATGGACATTTTAATAATATTAATTCTTTCCGTCCATGAACATGGAATGTCTTTCCATTTGTTTGTGTTGTCTTCAATTTCTTTCACCAGTGTTTTATAGTTTTCATAACATAGGTTTTTCACCTCCTTGGTTAAATTAATTCTTACATATTTTATTCACCTTGGTGCAAATATGAATGAAATTGTTTTCTTAACTTCTATTTGTGCTACTTCAGTATTATTGTATAGAAATGCAACTGATTTCTTTGTATTAATTTTGTATCCTGCAACTTTATTTAATTAATTTATTACTCCTTATATATACATTATTTTTTTTGCAGAGTCTTTATGGTTTTCTATGTATAGTATCATGTCATCTGCATCAACTCTGTATGAACTTCTTCCTTACCAATTTAGATGCCTCTTATTTCTTTTTATTGTCTGATCGCTATGGGTAAGCCATCCAGTACTACATTGAATAAAAGTGGTGAGAGTTGACATCTTTGTCTTGTTCCTGATTTTAGAGGAAAGAGCTGGGACATTTTATCTCATTTTCTCTGTCTGATCCTCAAACCAGAATTTACACCATTGGCTGCTTTGGTTCTCAGGCTTTTGGACTCGGACTGAATTAGACCATCAGATTTAGTTGGTGTCCAGCTTGCAAATGGTAGATTGTAAGACTTCTCAGCCTCTATAATTGCAATGAGCCAATTCTTCATAAGAAATATTATATTTATTATATAATATAAATTATTATATATGATTATATATTATATATTATATAATATAAATTATTATATATATAATTATTATATATATACAGACACACATATAACACACACACATGCACACACACACACTCAGATATATCCCTATATCCTACTGGCTTTGTTTCTCTGGAGAAGCCTCACTTATACATCAACAATATACTTTATATGTGAAACCCACTTTAAGTAGGGTAAAAAGTAAAAGCATGGAATATTATATACCATGAAAACACTAAAAAGAAAGCTGGAATATTGAAATTAATACCAGATAAAGTATATTATCGGAGATACCAAAAGACGTTCCATAATTATGAAGGCGACAATTCTCATATAACATTTTAAAATCCAGGAAACAAACTGAGGGTTGTGGAAAGGGATGTGGATGGGGGGATGAGGTAGCTTGGTGATGGGCATTAGGGGGGCAGGTGATGTGATGAGCACAGGGTGTTGCACACAACTAATGAATCATTGAACACTACATCAAGAACTAATGATGAACTATATGTTGGCTAATTGAATTTAAATTAAAGTAAAATAAATTCTTAGAAATTAAAAAAATAAATGTGTATGTATCTAACAAAAGAGCTTCAAATATTTGAGGAAAAACTGATAAAAATGAGGAGAAATCAACAAATCCACAGTTACTGTTGAACACTTTAACACTCCTTACCCAGCAACCAGTAGAACAATTATACGGAAAATCTGTAAGGACACAAAAGACCAGAATACGTCACCAACAATTTGATCTAATTTCCATTTATAAAACACTTCACCCCAAAATAGGGGAATACATCCTTTTCAAGTGCATATGGAACAAACACCAAGAGAGAACATATTATGGAGCATAAAACAAAACTTAAGAACTTTAACAGAATAGAAGTAATGCAATGATCCCAACAGAATCAAACTAAAATTCCATAACAAAGATATCTAGAAAATCTCCAAATACTCAGAAATGACAGAAAATACTTCTGTATAATTGATGGGTGAAAAGGGAAATTCATAGCAGTTAATGCTTATCCTAGAAATAGGTAAGATCTAAAATCAGTAATCCCAACTTCCACTTTATGAAACTAGGAAAAGAAGATCAAATTAAACCCAAAGGCAGCATAAGAAAGAAATGATTAAAAATAGGCCAGAAATCAATGAAGTTAACAGAAAAGCATGAGAAAATCCATTAAACCAAAGCTAGCTCATTGACAAGATCAATAAAATTGACAAACCTCTGGCCAGACTGACCAGCACAAAAGAAGGAAGACACAAATGACCAATATCAGTTATGAATGAGGGAATCTCACCACAGGACCTACAGGCATGAAAAAGAAACTAAAAGAATACCATAAAGGACTTTGTGCCTTTGATTCTGCAACTTCGATAAAATGGACCTTGAATAGTCCTATATTCATTAAAGAATTGAGTATACAGTTAGTGCATAATCAAGGGTGGTCAGAGGAAATTTCTTAGAAAGGATTACACTACAGAGGTAGCTACTACAAGTCCTTTTGCAATTCCTCTCTTATTCAGGAACTGACATTTTGTTAACTATCAGATTGTACATCAAATCTTTTTTATTGGTGAGACTAATGCCATACAGTTAGGATGAATGCTAGAAATGGGATTTTATTTGTAAAATTAAAAGTATTCAATATAGGGGCACCTGGTGGTTCAGCTGGTTAAGCATCAGGCTCGTAATTTTGGCTCAGGTCATGATATCAGTGTTGTAAGGTCGAACCCCATGTTGGGCTCTGTGCTGGCCATAGGGTCTGCTTAGGATTTTCTCTCTCCCTCTCCCTCTACCTGTCTCCACCACCACTTTCACGGTCTCTCTCTCTTTCACATAAAAAGTATTCAGGGGTGCCTGAGACACTGATTTGGTTGTGCAGCTGCCTTTAGCTCGGGTCATGATCTCAGGAGTCCTGGGATGGAGGCCTGCGGCAGGCTCCCTGTTCAGTGGGGGATCTGCTTCTCCATCTTCCTCTGACCCTCTCCCTGCTTATGCTGTCTCTCTCCCTCAAATAATAAAATAAAATAAAATTAAATTAAATTAAATAAAATTAAATTAAATAAAATTAAATTAAATTAAATTTTAAAAAGTATTAAATATATTTGGATTAGCTAAAATAGAAGATTCTCTGTATCTCCGCATGAACAGCTTTTAAGAATACTCCAAGAGTTTTACCCTATACTCCATAGAATAACACTAGTGACTTGATCTCCAATGGGTCCTGTGCTCTGCCGTTAGTTTAGGAGGATTTCTGACTGTATGAAACCAATGAAAAAACTATATAATGTATCTTCCACAAGGATGCACTCAGCGCACTTGAAAGGACAGAGATCTGGGACTTCATCAAGCTTATAGAAGAGGTTATATGACGACCTGTACTTACTTTGCTTATGAATAATGTCTGTATGCGGCAGAATTTTATTTTATGTCATTATTTTTTAAATTTTAAAGATTTTTTATTTATTCGTGAGAGAGCAAGTGAGTGAGAGAGCATGGGCAGGGGGAGGGGCCAGGGGAGGAGAATCCCCACTGAGCAAGGAGCCCTATGTGGGGCTCAATCCCAGGACTCCCGGATCACGATCTGAGCAGAAGGCAGACACTTAACTGACTGAGCCACCAAAGCACCCCTGAGACAGAATTTTATATAAGCCCTTGTTTTTATGGTAATCTTGTAGTGAGAACAGAGAAGAATAGCTAGAGCTCACTGCCTCAGACTTCTTTGCCAGCCATCACTATATACCACATCATAGATGTAAATTACCAAGTGACTTAGGTCAGTATTAGCTAGATTTTATGCTAAGCATTTTGTGTTCATTAACTCATTTATTTCTGAAAGCAATATTAGGGGACTGGACCAAGTCAGATGATAAAGTGGTAAGGTGAGTAAGGTAAGGCTCAGAGAGATGTTACCCAAAGTTACACAACAAGATCAGGGACCCAGGCTGTCTGATTTGGGTGCTGATGTTTTAACCACTCAACTCCATTTTACTACCTGCTGTTTTTTTTTTTCAAATTGTATGTATGTATGTATGTATGTATGTATGTATGTATGTATTTAAGAAAGAGAGAGATCGGGGGAGGGGCAGAGTGGGAGAGAGAGAGACAAGCAGATGCTGGGCTGGGCATGGAGCCTGATGCAGGGCCTGAGCTCACAACCCTGAGATCATGACTTGAGCAGAAACCAGGAGTCAGATGCTTAACCAACTTAGCCACCCAGGTGCCCCCAGTACCTGATGTTTTTAATCATCTCCTTGGAATATCCGAAGTCAGACAGATGATACCAATAGGAATCAGCCTTCTGTGGAGCTGAGGACAGGGTAAATTTACAGTCCCTGAATACTAGAGGTATGGGTGGGGGGCGCAGTTATAGAGAGGTTAATATGGCAACCAGATGACACTGGTGGTCCAGTTTTTTTTAATTACACCTTTGTTGAGATGTAGTTTACATACCATAAAATTCATCCTTTTAAAGTGCATGATTAAGTGGTTTTTAGGATAGTCAGAGTTGTGCAGCACTTCTCTGTAAGCCCTGGTTGGGTAAATTGATTTTTCATTATTTGTGACAAGGTCAAATTTTGATTGACAGCCTATTGTTTGGCCATCTCCGCTGCAAAGAGTCAAACTCTGAATGTTCCACTAGCTTCCTCCAGCCTTGGTCTTTGTGGAAGTCATTCAAAGGAGCATTTAGGGTGTTCCCTGAAACATGAGCATTTTTTCCTTTTGCTTTTGTCAGCTATTAACTAGCCCTGCCCAGACCTCCTACAGAAAATACATCTGGGAGGTACACAGGAGAGGCTCCGCCCTACCCTGCAGACACGAAAGTATCTTCAGTATGAAACTTGCAGAGATTAAACTTTCTGTTTCAATCATTTCTTCTGGATAAAACAGCGGTTCCTCATCTGAGGTCACAACCCCGTTAACCGGCGACTTATTATGAATGAGGCACTCTGTCTCACACATACATTCACTACTACTTCTAGACACACACGGCTGATGTGATGGATAAAGCACAAAGTCTTCTAACTGTGTGGCTGAATTCCTAGTAGCTTTTTTCCTTTTTCATTATATGTTTTCTTAATCAGCAGATAGAAAAAGTATAGCTACTCCCATGGGAGAATCAGAGAAAGTTTTGGTGGACCAAAGAAGCCATGTGAACTCAAAAAAGTGGAGGGACCACTGAGTTAAAGATTCCTCTTCATAGGTTATCAAATTTTCACTCAGTAGGGTGTCAACGATCTGTAGTCATTAACACAATGGTCTTAATTCACTGGATTGCTTCCAGGTAGGTCATGAAACAATTTCATCCTAAAAGCAGAGTGGGAGTCAGAAATGGGCCCAAGCAGGTCAAAGGGGCTAAGAAGTTCAGCATTTGGAGGGCCATGTGTGCTTGCGGAAAATCGATGCTTTTTGTATTGATGACAGTAGTCAGAGTCTGACGGATTCGTGTTTGGTTGGTCCCACTCCAAAGAGCCAAACCCTAAATGTTCTTGCGTGTTGGAAGACACTCGAAGGGGAAAAAAAGAGGGTGCTGAGCACCAGGGGTGGGGTCTAAAAGGAAGGAGGGGACTGCCAAATATGTGAACAAGACCACATCTGCCCTCTTCTTTGTCTGTTGCGAGGGCAAGGAGACAGTAATATCTACCGCCAAATGTTAGCAGATGACTTTAGACTTCCTTTTCTTTGGAGCTTCTCCTTTCCCTTTGTTCCTTCCCAGAAACTCCTCCCCTGATACTTGCTTGCAAACCTTCCCGTCCCATCCAACCCAGAGTCCCACTTTCTATCCAAAGCCATTCAGTCAGCTCGAATTGTCTTGTGCTTTTCTGGAGGGGTTCCCTCTCTAAAGTTGCCAGAATGTCTCAATATTCTTGGAGCTTGTCCTCAGTTTCCAAAACTTTAAGGCATCCCATCAGCCACAGTCCCGATTTCAAATGCACACTGACCTTTTCCTTTCAACCAAAACCCTCCCCCTTCCCGACGGCATTGCATCAGAGCCTTCTAGAGCTTGTTGTATTGCTCCAGGCACCCCCTGACTGTGGCTTGGGGTTAATATCTGGTCCTTTCCAATCCCACCCCATGTGACTGTGTCTTTGTTTCAGATCCAGGAGAGTAATCACACTCAGACTGGGTCTCCACTAGCCAAAGCAAAAGAGACATTTGAGGAAATAATTGGCCTGTCCTTGCAGAAGGGGATTTTGGGTTGTCTGAAAACCGGCCGATTGCCTCAACTCTCCTCTCTACCTGACATGACCTCAGGGCCCTAAGTGGCTACTTTTCTTGGCACTAGTATGGTCAGTGCACACTGACTTTAGTTGCTTGAGAAGAGGCCATACATATCCCAAGAGAGAGCTAATTTTCTTAGAGTGAATTTTCTTGGAATTGCAGGGGGCAAGGCTCTTGAGAACTGGGCTGAAAACTTCTTTGTCTGCCTCTCTCCAACCTCTTTCTGAGGGCCACTTAATGGCATAGGCAGTTGGGAGGGGGACTCTGAGGTGGAGGGCCAGAGCAGTCCCCAGCCTAGTCAGGGACGTAGGTAGAGTGTTCCTAGGGAATGTAAAACTGTAGAACTAACTAAGAATTAGTCAGACCTTTATTATCACCACAGTCCAGTACTTCTGGGTGCACCGCTTCCTCTGTGGCAGCCTCTCTGCGGCTCCCTCATCCCCTTGGGAGGGTCACATCTCAGGCTGAGCTTTCAGTAAGACTTCAGATTCATACTCCTTTCCTCCATCGAAATTTCCATCTTGTGTTCCATCCCTTCAGGACTCCACTCTCTACTTTCATTGATGGAATTTCTTTATAGGGGAGGACTCACAGTGGGTATCCAGCTCTCCCTCCTGGGAGCACCTGGCGTGGTTAACGGGCGTCACCCACAGAATCCGTGCTAAAGTCCAATGCTTGTTTGAACTCTTTCAAAGCAGGGACACACTGTTTGCAAACAAAATACGGTGTGGAACCCCAACTCCTAAGTCTGCAATCCTCCCTTCAATGTCATTTCCTCAGGGAAATCTTGCCCTTTCTTACCACCCTTGGGATTATTCTCTGGTACAGGCAAATGCCAGCTCTTCCTTGTCCACTGCTGGCACCCCAGAACCAGTGTAGCACGTGACCCTCTCTGGGTGTGCCAGAAACTAAAAGAATACACGGATGTGTTTCTATTACTACAGCCTGTGAGGAAATGAACATTGGAAATAGCCATGTCACATGTCACACCGTGGGCTTTTAGTGAAATTATGGTCAACCATCATCCCCAGGTCATTTTTTCAGAACAAAAGAAAAGGGGTCAGTCAGCTTTTCCTACCTTGTAGTCATGTGGTGAGATTTTACAGTGAACGGCAGTGGCTACCACTCCTCGATTGTGGTGGGTAGATTTCTTTCTCCTCTCCTTGGCACTAACTTCAGATTCTTGCTCTTACTAAAGCCTGGCGGAAACCTTGTTGGGACACCCCACTCCTTTTCTATACCAAGACCCCCAAAAGTCTCCTTTTTAGTTATGCCAGGTTGGCACTTGCTTCAAAACCAGGCTCAGGTTCTACTTTCTGCCTGAAGTAAGTCAAACCTTGGCTGCTGTCCCTTGTCTTTGAACGATTGGAGTTCAAGAACAAATGGCTCACTGAATTTTTAAAAATGGAATTTCCTGTGCACTTGCTATGGGCCTATCATTATCACAAACACAGTATATTATCGCATTTAAGTCCCACACCAACCCTGTGAAGCAGGGACTATTCTTACCCATTTTACAGATAGGGAATCAGAGATTAAGAGATTTAATGTGGGGGCGCCTGGGTGGCCCAGTCGGTTAAGCATCTGACTCTTGATTTCTGCTCAGGTCATGATCTCATGGGCTGTGAGATCGAGCCCCAGGGTCCAGGTCCATGCTTAGTAGGGGGGTCTGAAAGAGTCTCTCCCTCCGCTCACCCCCAATCTCTAAAATAAATAATTACATCTTGAAAAAAAAAGAGAGAGAGATGGAGGGAACAGGGAGAAAGGGAAAAAAAATGGGAATTGTTTGTATATGCTAATTCCCTGTCTTGTTTCTCTGACAGGAGTGGACTCTTCCTTAGGTTTAACTCCAAACTTCTTCTGTGATTCTATTATTAACTGTGGTGACTCTGAACAGAGGTGAGCATCTTGACCGCAAGACTGAAGATGAAGATGTTTGAGCCCTTTGGCAGTGGCAGTGTTTTCTTCCCCTTCTCGGCCCACTTCCTCCTGATGAAGCAATTGCTCTCCTCAGATACATTCCTGAATTTCAGAATTCACTTCTAAGTGCCCCCTCTTTGGGCTAGCTTATGGCCACAGTCCTGTGAGTGGTAATGCACAGCCCGCACTTCTCCTTCCTCTATTCCTCCCCCCGCAACCAACCATGGAAGTTGCTACTTTCCACCATAAACAAACCCAAACCTTGGCATTTTGGAGATGCAGCAGGTTCACAAATATAAAGGAGATGAAAACAGAGAGGTAGGCAAACCATAAGAGTCTCTTAACTCTAGGAAACAAACTGAGGGTGGCTGAAGGGGGCAGGGTGGGAGAGAGGGAGCCCGGGTGACGGGCATGAAGGAGGGCACTTGATGGAATGAGCACTGGGTGTGAGATGCAACTGATGAATCACTAAATCCTACCCCTGAAACTAATAATAATGATAATAATAATGATAATAATAGAAGTAGAAGGAGAAAGCTGGAAAGCAGGAGGAATGGCATAGGGTTATTTTCAAGGGAAGGAGGTAGGGACTGCAGAGACTTTGGCAGAAATCTGTGTATGGCTTCCTTACTTGATGCTGTCTACTTCCCCTCACCCCCCAATCCAACACACACACACACAAACTCTCTCTCTCTCTCTCTCTCTCTCTCTCTCTCTCTCTATCTCTCTTCTCTCTCTCTCTCTCTCCTTCTGTCACAATTGCCAGAAGGTTTTCACTCACTCCAGCCCTCTGCCTGTAATTTTGTAATTGGGGGATTCATTTTGAGGGTAATAAAGAATAATAAAGTCTTTAAAAGTGAAAAGGTATCTGAGGCTTGAGTATCTCTCGTGCTTCCTCTCTAAGGAACCCTGAAGGGATTCAGGTTCTGATTGTGGGGGGAGGTCCTTAATGGTGGACCTGCGGGGGTCCTCTGTGGGGCAAGGCAGGCCTGGGTCTGGGCTAGCCAGATGCAAAGGGCCAATGACAGTGCCAGACTGGAGAGAGAGTGCGTAATGAAGTGGGGCTCCTCACCCACCTCTCGGCCGCCCCACCCAGAAAAGTGAAACTCCCTGCTCCCTCTTCTCCACTCCTCACCACCCACCCTTGCCCCCAGGACTGAGCTTAAGCAGGTACTAATTAGTATTGTATATATATAACTTGCTTATGTTCAGGGTTCAAGAGGCTTGTGTGGACTGGCCCAGGAATCCAAGCGTCAAATAAAATGATGTTTCTATAAGAAAATGCTGGATTCTAACTTGTGGGCCAACACTTCACTGCCAGACTGGGGACTGCTTAAACCTAGGAGGCAGCTCAGAACTCTTGTCTAGGTAACTTGAAACTGGGCCTCGGGTTTCTTGTTTGGTCCATTTTGCCAAAGCTCCACCTTGGAGTCTAAGTATTCACATGCAGACACACACACAGATATGGATAGAGATATAAGATTGTAATATGCACTATAGCTACTCCAAATATTATATTGCAATATAGATAGTCTAGTAGAAATATGGATACTGCTGGTCATGCGCAATATTGAAGCTTTAGCGAGAATCCTTCACAGCTTTAAAAACCTATGCCACAAACGTGGACATCTTGATTTAAGCACCAAAAAAAAAGTCTATGGGTAAATCTGTTATCTTCTATTTTAAAAGATGCCTTATGGCAAGTCATTTTTCGAGGCAAACAAGCACTTTTCCATACAAATGGAAAAGTCAGTTAAAAGTCAGTTCCATACAAATGGTTAAATCAGTTAACCAAGATTTTATTCGGTTTTCTTAGATGAGGTGACAGAGATGTTCTGAAGGATTGCGTAGCCCCTGGATATTTAAGTAATCTCTGGAGTGCTCTCTTTCTCAACCAGAGAAAGAATCTCACTTGACTGACCATGCACTTGGCAAATATTTCTTAAATGCCTGAATGTGCTGGCCACCAGATCTGTGCCCTCTCAGAACTCTACAGACTAATCAGTGCGACTAGGGCTGAGCGAATATGTGATTTTTACACACACAGTTGACTCTTGAACAACATGGGTCTGAACTTTACAGGTCTACTTCAGCATGCAAATTTTGCATTGTACAGTACTGTAAATGTATTTTCTCCTTCTTACGCTTTTCTTAATACCATTTCCTTTTTTCTAGCTTACTTTCTTATAAGAATCTAGTATATCTTACATGTAACATACAAACATGTGTTAATCAACTCTTGATGTTATTGGTAAGGCTTCTGGTCAACAGTAGGTGCTCAGTAGTTGAGTTATATGACAATTTTTGACTGTGGCAGTGGGCTGGCCCCTGTAACTCCCAAGTTATTAAAGGGTCCACTGTAACTGCATGGAAAAGGTGAGTGCTCTTAATGTCCTCATCTCTAAAATAGGGCCAAGAAAACACGCATGTCCACAGATCGTACTCCAGAGACTGACATGAGCTGAGTGCTTTGGTTGTTATTTCATAAGAGAATGGGGCAGGTCACAACTAACTGTGCCTGAAAGAGGTGGACAAGGTCTGAGATGAGCAATTTGAGTCTTAAAAGATGAGTAGGTGTTCATTAAGTAGACACATTGGGGGATGAATATCCCAGAGGGAGCTGGGTGCAAAGGCATGGAAGTACTATGGACTTCTAAGTATTAAGTTCTTGTTAGTACTTCTTAGTACTAAGTGCTTCATACTAAGTACTAAGTTCCAGGAGAATAGTGTTGGCATGGGAAGAGGATAGAGTATATAGGGGAAAAGGATACATGGTAGAAAACTAGGAAGTGGGCAGGTAAGTCTCCACAGAGGAGGTGATATTTCGATTGAGTCTTGAAGGATGGGTAGGAATGTGCCAGCCAAAGGAGAGAGAAGAACATTCTAGCAATGGGAAGGGCATATGCGAAAGCAGAGCGCTGTACATGTGTATGAAGGATTTGGGAGACTACGTGCTGTCGCTGGAGTTCTGCTTTTAAGGACTCCTGTCCCCCACAGAGAGGTTTCATGGGTATCCAAGCTTGTTTGGCTGACCAGTGGGGTGGGCCCCCTGAAGTCAGTCTGTAGGAGGGATTCAGTGGTGAATGGAGGCTGTAACACGGGAACCATAGTATTAGGAGGCAGTTTCATGTCTATCTTAGAGCTTATATTCAGCACAGCCTCTTGAGGGCTGGAAATGGAACTTGAAGGATTCATTTCCATGCAAAAATCCAGGAGACTCTGGAAGACCTCTGCCTTGTTCCACACAGTACACGCTCAAGAACTACATGTTAAACTGGTTTCATGGAAGGTGGCAACATGTAACATCACAGGTGGGGAAGGAGGAGGGGGCATTCTCTTCTCTTGTGCACAGGATAAGGTGCCACTGGGGAAGACTGAGAATTCCAAAGCAACACCACCACCATGCTGGCACGTCTAGGCCTGCAGAACGAGTCCCCACCAGCCATATCAGGTCAGAAGACTTATAGTGGTGGAAGCAGTGGGTGGTCCGCATGAAATGACATCTGGGACTTCCTGGGAATCATCGCAGTGGTGGAGACTACAGAGAGGAAAAGATCCTGCACCAGGAGAGAAGGGCAAACACCAATAAACACAGGCCACACCTAGAAGATGAAATTGCTAGGACCTAGTGAAATTTGGATGCATGTGATCAGGGCAAGGGAAGAGTGCCAGAGGGAGTCAGAGTGTCCGGTTTGAGTTCTGTGTGGTTCCCCCACTGGAGGTGGAGTAATATGGGGATGTAGAGCCCACTGTTCCAAAGGCCAGTTTGCTAGGTTTCGTAAGGGTGGGGTGGGGCAAGCTAACAGAGATAAGGGGAACTAGGTCTAGCTAATGCACAGTAAGGGGTGGGCAACCAGAAGCCAAAATTTAGGCCAGGCTGTAGGTCAAGGATTTTGAGTTTCAAGGCTCAGCATAGGGAAATGGTTTCTCATGCACCTCTTACCCCAGGATAACACTCCTTTCCCCATTACCTTTAGTCTTTTCCTTTCTGTAGGGTTTCTTCCTTCAGTACTCAGACATGGCCAAGTATCTCCCATAATTAAAACAAAACTTTCCAGAGGTGCCTCAGTTAAGCATTTCCTCTTCGATTCTGAGAGCCTGGCATTGGGCTCTATGCTCAGTGGAGAGTCTACTTACCCTCTCCCTCTGTCCCTCCCCATGCCTGCACACTGTCTTTCTCTCTGAAATACATACATAAATCTTCAAAAACAAAAACAAAAAAAACCCAAAACTTTCCTCTGACCCCATATCCTCCTCCAGCTACTTCCTTCATGTAGTCTCTCCACTCTCTATAATGAAGCTTCTCCAAAGACTGACTCTAACTTCTGTCACCAATTCCCCATCCCCCACTCGCTCCTGGCTTCTGCTCCCTTCACTCTGTGTCACTCACCCCAGTACACACTTTTGTGTCCTTATACACACTTTTGTGTCCTTATATTATCTGACACTTGAGTTCTCTTGGCTTCTGCAATAGCACACATCTAACTACTCTTAGGGGTTTGAGGCAACGTGGTTCAGATCAACATACATGAAAATTTCTGTGGAGCAGACTAAAATTAAGGCCCACCTGAAACTCAAGTCAGTCGTCTTTTGTCCCTAATATTTTTGGTTGTCTTGGCCATGCCTTTGCTGAACATCTAGGGTCATAAAGGAACGTTCGCTAATCCCTTGACGTGCACTGGCTCAATGAAGCCTCACCGTGGGACCACAGGCAAAGGCAATAGTACCATACCTATTCCTGTTTTATAGATGGGGAGACCGATACTGCTAGAAAGTGCAGAACTGGGATTAAAAACGCAGGCAGTCTGACGGCAAAGTCCCCACTCTTAGGGACGTTGCCACAGTGGGAGAGAGGGGGCATCGAGAGCTGAGTGTGAAACCACCAAGCGCCCCCATGGCCTGCTACCCAGTCCAAGGTCAACACCGACCAGAGACTCAGTCACTCACGCAGAATTCCTGCAGATGATTTTTCAAAATTAACTTTTTTTATTAATTTAAAAATCCAGAAATACAGTGACTACATAAATAAGTACCCTATTTAGGTACAAGTCCTGTGAGAAGAATGAAAGGCTAATACGGGTTACCTTACGTTTACTCTTACTTGCTTACACGAGTTAACTATAAAATGGCTACAACTGCTAAATGGTGCTTATGGTCTTTGTTGTTCCAAGTGTTTATGATACAAATAAATACACAAGAAGAACCACATCCATTCCTCTCCTAACTACAGGTGACTTACAATCTTCTCCTTGTACCCTACTGCCTACACCATACGGAACACTGGAAGGTTTCTATGTTGGCCTAGCCCAGCTCCCCAGCTCCTGCTTCACAAAGCACTTTGGAAAGGTGTGTCCCAGCCCCTGGGGGCAGAAGTCTATCTAGGGAAGCTCTCTGGGTGTTCCCTTATGGTTGAGCTTTCAGAGAACACCTGGGTGGGAAGGCTTTGCGGTGAGTCATCCAAAGGGGAAATCACCGCTTGGCCTGAGGATCCAGTTTCTTGTTTCCACGCTATGGAAATACTGCCACCTCTGGGAGGGAGGCAGCAGCTACTTAGCAGCCTCATCCCCAATAATGCTCTCTGGCCTCTGGGTCCTGGATATCCTCCCTCCCTTTCCCGTGGAGAGTATGTATGTATGAAGGGTTGGTAGGAGGCTTGTCTCGTGAAGGCCTGGCCACGAGGCGCCCTGGTATCTCTTCGAGGACAACAGACTCCGTTATGCCAGGTTGCCATAAAGATTTTTCATTTTTCCCTACTGGTGTCATCGACTGTAAGGAAAAATAATGTTCCTTTCTATTACAGTTATGGAGTGGGATATACAGGATGTCTGCATCCTTGATACTTCTGAGTACTCATTAGAGTTCATTCATGCCCCGCAAAAGGGATGAATCTAGAAGGCAGGCTTGAGATCCTCGTGGAGACTTTATAGTTTTGCCACAAAGATGATATCTAAAGCCAGGCCTCAGAACGGACAAGTTCTGCTCTGGTATCAAGCTGCAAATAGACATTTTCTGAGCAGCCTTCTCCAGGATTCATGACTCAGATCCCCACTTGGTGGATGAGATGAGAGTGGTGGAAAGGTTTAGAACAAAGATCCTTATCAGAATATCCACTTCCCTAAATGAGCAATAATTCTCCTAACTGAACAGCCAACCTTCAGAAGCCTATGGGGACTGAGCCCCTTTGCAAAGTCAAAATGAACTCCTGTAATTGGATACGGAGGAAAACTGCCCCTAAGGAGCTTCTAGAATGTAATCATTTAACCTAAAATTTTGGACCACAGAAACTCTGGCCTCAAGAAAATTAGTGGATATTGAGTTATTCATCGGTGACTCCTACTGACTTGAAAACATGTAAGGTTGCCTTGCTGACTTCCAGCCACCATTTTCTTCAACAATTATTTTGTCTCCTACAGGTTCCGTTTCTGAAGATTTTACCCAGTTCTAACTTCTTTACAGGGGCCCCATGGGCCAGGGAGAAAAGAGAAGTGGTATCGCTAGGGAACAGTTATTTACAGCTTCAAAGTGACTTCAGCAAACGCACCAGTGACCCAAGGACAGAGCTTTCTGCTCACAATTCCTTCTTTATCCTCCTGGGTACCCACAACTTCAAAGCTACTTGGGAGCTGGGCGAGGGAAAGGAGGGGAGAGACTGTGCTGGCTTTGCCTCAGAAGGAAGGCAGCAATTTAGTCTGTGTGTGTGTGCGCGCGTGCAGGCAAATGTGTCAATGAGGATGGGAAGTTAATTTTTTCTTAAAAACACAAGACATTCTAAAATTCGAAGAGTATAATTTCATATACATATTTTCTCTGTACTACACAACTCCTACTAAGCAAATTCTTGTCTCTTCTCTTTCACTGGAGTAACTTCCTAGATAGAAACCCTAAGGATTTGTTTACTCTTTAACCTGTAAAGGAATGTGATTCTTCCAGAAACTAGAGTAGTGTTGTGGTGGTCTATCCTTCTTCTTCCCACAAATAATTCAAGACTCTTCTAGTTTCTTGGCAGGAGGTGTTTGAGGACTGACACACCACTCCACACAGAGGAGCAAGTTATGCTGTGCATGGCGTGAATAATGAACTGCATTTGAGTTTGGGGTTTTAGGGCACTGTTGACTTCAGCAGAATCAGCCCGCAGTCCAGCTGCAGCTTGAGTTTTCTCGCTTTACCCTCTCCAATACTGTCTGTTTCGTCTAACAGTGGCCCTTTTCAGACCTCTCCAGGTACAAAACCTTGACCAAATCTTCAAGCTCTGTTCTGCACACACGACTTGAACACATCTGGCTGATTTGAGCTTCTCCTTCGGTGAATATCTTCCACTGGCCTACAAAGCAAACACACAGTGGCCCAGACATATAAGAGGACGGCAGAGCCAATTGGGAGTGTAACCAATCTACCCAGGGTGGGGGAAGTCGGAATACAAACATCAGGTGGTTTCAGCAGAACAGCCCCTCAAAACCCATTTCTGGGGACAGATATGGAAAATGGGCTATGGAGCATTCATTTTGACATGCAGGATTTGTATGAATCCCAAGAATAATACCTAATGGGCTCAAGAGTCAAACCTAAGTATTATTCTTGGAGTTTTTGCAGTATATGTAGCATTTGTGAAATGCCCCACTATCAGGTTGTGAGCTAATTGGGTGGCTTACTTGGCATCAGGTCAAATAAAGCAGTACCTGTGTATTACTGAGGCTTTGCTTAGTCTTCGGGGGCCAGATACTGGTTTAGGGGGCCTGATTATTGACCACTTTTCTCTATGCACACCACCCTTTGCTAACAACTGCCCACCTCTGTGTTCTCCTATGCTCATATGCTGTCTTTATACCCCCTTTTGCACCCCTCAACCCCTTCCTGTGGCTATCCCTCCTATTCTGTTTTCTCCTGTCCCTCCATGGACGTGCCCATACTTCCAGCCTGTCCTTCCTGACTTGCCTCTTCCCCATTCCACCATGCTAGTTGAGCAAACATTTTTGAGTTCACACCCTGTACTGAGCACTGGTAATCACTGTAGATCATCCCTCTTCTGGATCTGTCCTTTCTCTGACTTTCCTGATGCTCGAGTGGCAAGATTTTCTTTCTCCTGTGGTCACCATGCCATGGCAAATACTCTTTGTAACAAACTGCCCACGCTCGATATCCTTTTTGGTCTAACAAACTGCCCACGCTCGATATCCTCTTTGGTCTTTCGATTCCTGCTCTCATGTTAAAGCCTGAGGAACTCCCAGTCCAAGGTCAGCAAGCTCCTCTTCATCCAGAACCTATTTTCAACCTCTTTTCTTACCCTGGCCAAAGGAAATCATGAACCTCTTTCCTTACGAGCTCAATGCCTCTGCTCCCTTTCTCCCTTGGATCCTTCACTTTTCTCTGTTCTCTCCAACTCAACTGGAAAGGAGAGAAGGGTCAGGCAAAGAACCGTCTTCCTCCAAAGTCCTGCTGTGTGCCAGGATCTGATATCAACATGATAGAAAGGGTCAGGTCTCTTTTTTTTTTTGTCCCCAGGTGTCCCTGCTGGATCATCTCAGTGCCCACTTCCTTCAGCTGCACACAGCCGGAGGCACACACAGTCTACTTCCATTATATACCCCAAATCCTGTTACGGACAGTGAGTTTGCTTCAATCATCTTTCAAGCCTCCCCCAGTGCCCATCACAGTGCCTTGCTCATGGTAAAACAAAAATGTGTTCTTTGAAATCAATCGATAATTTCAAAAGTCACATCACCGGTACTAGATCCTGGTCTCTACCCCCTTTATTCCTTACTCACATGCAAGGACTCCCAACCTTCAGTCTGAATCTTTCCTCCTATTCAGTTTATCATCCGTCAGTATCCTACAGGATAAACAAGTGACCTCATCAACCCTATTACCAGCTGCCCATAGGATAAACTCCGCTTAGATCACCTTTAAGTTTCTTCATCTAAACATGTTCTAAGTGAAATGCATTTTTCCCCAGTACCTGCTTATTCTCCAGTTTCCCTTTAGTGAATTAACACTATTCATCCAGTCTATAAAGTTGTTACTATTGGAGTCATTCCAAACTCACTTCTCTCTTTGTAGTGCTCCTGATGATTTAACCTCAGAGGTGTCCCTCACAGTGACCTCTCCTTCCCTGTCTGACCAGCCTAATACAAGAATCGTTTGTTGTTGTTGTTGTTGTTGTTATTGTTTTACAGTATAAGAGCTTCCTAAGTCAGAGTACCACCAGCTACTTAATCACTGAGAGTTCACTATTCACTCCACACAGCAGGCACCCCATTCTAAAAAACAGACCTGCACGTGTCACGCACTTGCTTAAAGCCCTGGGGATCTCGGGTCTAGAAAGCAAGTCCAACTTCTCGGCATGGCATACCAGGCTCTTTGGAACACGGCTTCATCAAAGTAGGTATGTAATAAATCCATCTGATAGCCAAGAGACATCTTTCCGAAGCACCATCTTCATCTTGCTAGGCCGTTTTTGAGTCTGCAGCAACCACCTTCACAACTTGCCTTCTCTGTGAGCATCTCCCTGGCTTCTTCCATATTGCTTTGTTTGCTCCTGTCTGAGTCTTCTCTTAGGCTGCACCCTCTCCCTGAATGGATTTCCTGACCTGTTGTCCCATCACACCTTTCTCTTTCAAAATCCACCTCCTCCCGGAAGCCTTCCTTGACTAAGCCCGCCTCTTCTCCTCTCATTGTTCCTTGCAGATTTCCCCCGGATTGCTTAAGTATTTAACGCTTCAGAACTAGACTGAATCACAGAGAAGACCTTTTCGTGTTCTGTCTTGCCCATTGGCATTCCCTGTGGATAGGAATTCTGGGCCTTTTATTCCTTCAGAAGTGCTCCCCTGCCCCCAATGCTCCCTCCTGCATAGAAAGAGAGCTGCAGGTGTCCCAGTGAGTGCCTGGATGCTTTTAAAGAAACAGGACCCCTCAGAGGTAGTTCTAAAGAGTCGACCAGAGCTTTGCTGAATTAGGATGCATTCACTTTTCTCTGTCTCTTATCCCCACCACCAGAGGACTTATCCTTCCAGATGGGACGTCTCCACAGATGTACCAACCAGCCCTGGAGTCTCCAGAGGACCAGAGAAAGCTCTCTTCATTAAAGAGAGTCAGGAAACCTGGACTCGGGAAAGCTTATGCTCAGACCACACCTGGATCTATCTTTACCAGGTCCAAGCTTTTCAGCTTACGTTCAGACACCCTCTCTGCTGCTAAGTCCCCCGGAGAAGAGAGAGAACATCTTCTGATGTTGACACTGAACCCTGCTGCCATTTACTGAGAATGCAAAGAGACTGTACGGGGACTCTGCTATATGGAAGGCTGGAGGCATTTTCCAGGGAGGAGTAACAGAAGACAGGGTTTCCACTTACTCAGGGTCGTCCTGGTCACCAGCTTGAAGTGATGGAGTTCCTCAAACATCCTTTTGGAGATCTTTTCAATATGGAAGTGCTGGAGGATGCCTGGGGCCAAGTGAAAAATGGGGCAGGTGGTCAGGCCCCCTCTGTCTGGAACTACCACCCCCGTTTTCTGCTTGGGTTGAGCATATCATCTCATTACAGGGGCTTAGGAGTATCGAGCTGGGCTGTGTAATGTGCTTAACCAGGAACTTGGATGGCTCAAGGGTTATAATTGACTCCATCTGTTTCCTTGGCTCACTGGCCTCCCCTTGGCTCTCCAGAGGATAGAGATACTGAAGATAGTGTTGCTGGCCATGGGACCCCCTCCTAGGGAAAGCTGCATGGAATCGAGCATGGGTGCTGGTGGGAGCTTCTACCACCAAAAACAGTATTGGAAATTCTGTCCTTGCCCCCCACGTCCAGGTGGATTATATCCCTGCCAAACCACTGGGCTGCCCTTCTGGCCAAGCAGTGAGAGTCAGCAGTGGGACTGTAGACAGGTTGTTTGTGTAAACGGAGAAGCCACCCCTGTTCCTGAACTCACTGAGAAGCATATTTTCCTTTGGGAAACAGTCAGAGCTCCTTTAGTGTTCCCTTACAGAAAATGGGGAAAGTCAAAATAAGGGGTGAGGGGAGCAGGTACCCACAGCCTCAACTTTGCCTGAAAAGCATTTATCAGAATAACACCCAAATGGAAAAAGACTTGCAATTAAGGAACAGCAAGTTACCAGCCTACTCAGTCCTCAGGAGGTCTAGAGAGAGCCACATAATTGTAGCCTGGGTGTTTCTCTGCTCACCAGGCACAGCCTTTGGCTGCCCAGCACTGAACAAGAGATCACTGAGACACTACACCAGCATGCTGAAAATCATCCACATGCCTCTAGGGAGTTAAGAGGTATAGAGAAAAAATAGCGGATCCACTGTGAGGAAAGCCAACAGAACACGGGTGACCAGTTCTAGAGAAGTTAGGGAGTTCGAGCTGGAAAACCAACATTCCTAGGTATAGTGCAAAAATAAACACAGATGAGAACACATGTGTTCTAGCATATTTTTTAAGGGGTGGGAGGAACTCACTCTTTCGGGCAAGAAAAGTTGAGAAAAGGGAGAGGAAGAAGCCCCACTAACACTAACACACTCAAAACAGCCGTTGTTTTTCAAAAAATGGTCCAAGTGCCACCCGCATTAGAATCACTGGCTGTTTGGGACCCAATGAGGTGCTCCCTAAGGCCTACTGAATTCACATCTCTTGGATGGGGCCAAGTAGCTGTGCTAGAGACCAGCTCCTTGAATGATGTAGAAGCAGAATACAGTTTGAGTGCTCTCAAGCCTTAGGCAGGAGACAGGAGAAAAAGGACATGCAAAATTTCCCAACTGCAATCTTACCTCTTCACTTGGATTCCTAGAGAAGCGGACCAGACTAGATCAACACTAGCCTTGTATCTACGATCATAAAGAATTGGATGGACATAATGACTGGGATTGTCCCTTCAGTGAGACTCTAAATCTTGAAGGCAGGGTTGATGTTTTCAATGTGTCTTACCCCAGAGTACACAGCATGATTTGAGAGATGCAGCTTCACACCCTACGAATGGATTTTTGTGTTGGCTGAGCTTCGTAGAAAGAGTGGTAGGCTATAGTCTGGTTTGTCGTGACCTTAACTGTACATTAGAATATTAGAATCACCTGTGGAGCCTTCGAAACACTATGCCAAGGCCCCATTCCTGGCCAATTCCTCATTATCTCTGAGGGTAGGGCCCAGGTATTTGGTATTTACAAAAATCAGAAGATTCTGATGTGCAGCCAGGGTGGAGAAGCCCTCCTCCCACCTCTGTTGGTGTGAGAAAGGCAACAAACCCCAAGGGTCAATACTTAACTTTTTGGACAGGTCATGGTTGAAGTTAAAGGCCATAATCACAGATGTGTTAGTCATGTTTCTGAGCAATCAGGAGAACTGAGCCAAACAGGGGAACAGGTTGAAGCAAAATCAAGGTGAGTCTTCCCCTCCTTCTCTATTCCCCCACCCCTTACAAAAGAAATAACAAAGAATCAATATTGTCTTGCTCACCCTTTCGAATGGTCCAAACATGGACCTCTACCTGAGGTGGTCTCTCTGTCTCCAGGGCTATTTTTCTGGTGGTCTCCCCATCCTCCATGAACACAGACTCATATACAGGCATTGTTTCTTCTCCACAAAAGTAGCCCTTGCTGTCAAAGTTTTGGCCTGGAAGTTCTTCTGGAATCAGGAAGCAAGCAGAGATTTTCCATGGCTTTCCAAAACCAGAAGTGAACTTCTAGGCATTCAAGTATCTCATTGTTCATAACAACTCACACTCATCAAACGTGGACAGTCAACAAGAACATTCTCACAGAGACAGAAATCCCACCCATATCTCCTTGGCTGTTTAGGCTGCCCTGTAACAGCCACCAAATCACAAAGGGACACATGACCTTTCAGTGAAGTGCACATGGTGACAGAATCCATAGCTCCACTGAACACTGACCCACCAAGCAAACCAGACCCTCCAGCGCCACAGAGGAGTGGACCTTCATGAGGAGGAAGAATGTCACCAGGTACAAATCTCGGAGGCATTTCAGGGTATACAGGATTTTCAAGGTTGGGTCCAGATCATGGTCTGTTTAGCTCATGTTACCAACAGAGACCCAGGAAATGGGCTGATAGAGTACCTTGGTTAACCTCCCAGACATCACTTAGGTATACTTAGGAAACATTTATGACACTCACTATGTGCATATACTTGCCCAAAGGATCTATCCAAATTGGCTTGACATTTCTGAATGCTTTCTGATTTGTTTGCAAGGGGAACGATAATACCGGATCAACACTAGTGCCAAAACCTAGATGTCAGATTAGTCATATGTATGCTATGCCAAATGAACGGTTGGGAGACACAAAAATACTGGTCAAAACCCTCAACTATGGATCATTTAAAGTATAAACTAAACTGTTGGATTTTAGCTTCCAGGCATAAAGATACCAGCCCCCTCATACTTCCTATTCTGCTCTGCCCTCCTCTTTCCTCAGCTCCCAACCAAAAAATAAATACATAAATACATAAGTAAATAAAAACCAAACAAACAAAACACCAAAAGACACACACACACACACACACACACACACACACACACACACAAAACAAAACAAAACAAAACAAAACAAAACAAAAGTTTCTCTCCTGGTTGGTTATCCATGAGTTAAGTTTCCTTGCTGGCTTTGTGATCAGCACCCTCTTCAGCTGTGTCTTTAAAGTGTACATTCAAATCAGGAACCACAAAGAGAAGCTATGAACACCCCGAAAACCTGGAGTATGTGCAGAAGTCATCTGTAAGATTCTCTGATGAAAGCACTGAGTGCTGGGTGCTTTGGATCTGTGACTCCAATTAGGGAGACTCATCCACTTGGACTCATGTGGACCAGAAGTTGGAATCAAAATGCTATTGTACATCCCTTGCTGACCTGATTAGCTTTCCCACCCTCACCACCATTTTGACAGTGTACGGACAAAACCAGTCTTCTCTTGGTGATTCCAGGTTGGACTTCTCACTTCACAGGTCCTCCTAGAATCAAGCTTCCTTTCTCCTTTTGTCCTTTTTAGTTATTTAAATCTCAGTGGGTCAGTATTTTTTTGGTGATATGTTAGTAATTAAGGGATGGGTGCTAGCATTTTTCAAGTGGGAGTAGTTGGTCTCTGGGTATACAGGGACCTCTATGTCTTTATCACCTTTAGAATGAGAGCTGAGAATGAGCTTGTTGAATTTTTTGCACCGGGGGTGCCTGGGTGGCTGAGTCTGTTAAGCATCTGACTCTTGGTTTTGGCTCATGTCATGATCTCAAGGTCACGGGTTGGAGTCCAAGTGCAAAGTCTGCTTGTCTCTCTCCCTCTGCTCCTCCCTTGCTAATGTGTGCATGCGGTCTCTCTCAAATACATAAAAAATCTTAATTTTTTTTGCATCAACTTAATGCTGGCTACAGCTATAACTGCCATGTGATTTCCATGATGGAGCTTAATTTACTCAGCAGAAGGGCTCTACAAACAACAAAATCCATCAGTGACTCAACCCTGGTTGGCATTTGAAAATACTGAGAGTAAACAAAGTATGTCTTTCAAACTACCTGGTGGGCAACATCATCCTCCTTCCACACCCTCCACCTCAAGATGCTTTCTGGTCTTCTGTTCACTCCAGGTTCACCTCATTTCATTTCCTTCCAAGGAAGCCTGCTATGCTTCAAGTCATTTCTGGCTATTTCCACTTCCTTTGAGAATGCTTGTATCCCAAGCTCTCCAGAACTCAGAAACTGAGAAAGCATCTCCTTATGAAAGTGGAGACTACTGGTGACATATTTTCCCTTCCAGATAACTTTAAAGTCTCAACAGGGGCATTTTCTGCTGTAAACCAAAAGGAGTATGTCATTATGGGAATTCCAGATATTAGGGAGGAGCAGTGAGGGCTGGAGAGGAATTGGGGAGCCTTCAGGAAAGGGAAGTCTACACAATCCTGTAGGTGGCCACTGCTGCACAAAGCCAGGCCAGCCTCTACCAGAGCAAGGCCAAGTGAGAGAAAGAAAACTCTTCCATCCTTTATTTTGGCCCTTGTTTGTGGCTGCAGGAGCCTGCAATCATTGGTTAGAATGAAACTTTTGGCTGGATCATCAGTGAATTCTATTTATCTCTCTTCCCTTCTCAACACAAATAACTGAATTTACTGTTCTTTTTTTCATCCATCTTCTTTCCTCTTCCCTCTTTGTTCCTTTTTCTTTGTCATATGTTGTTTTCTAAGAGGCTGAGGATGTCGTGGTCTTCCCCTTTCTTGTTCCTTCTATCGCTCAGGACTCTACTCACACATCACCTCTTCAGAGAAGCCACCCCTGGCCACTCTTTTGAAAGTCCCCACCCTCCCCCCCTTCACTGGCCCTTGATCCTGCTTGGTCTTTCTTTAGAGTACCCATCCTTACCTAAAAGTACCTTGTTGTATGGGTTCATTATGTTTCTTCTCGGGCTAGGATGTAAGGATGATGCTGGCAAGTGGCCTTAGTCTGACTTGTTCGTCTCTCTCTCAGTGCCTGTAACAGCGTCTTGCAGACCACAGGCACATAATACATATTTCCAGATCGAATGCCTAAATGAGTACATGTTCCGCAATGTGCTGAGGTTTCTGAGGAGCTCGCGCAGGCACCCTGACATCTACGGATAGTGACTCAGTAGGCAATGTGACCATTAGGCATCACTCAGTTTGCAGACACCCCTGTCTGCCTCACTGAGCGACTGGTACACAGAATGGGACAGAAACTCTCTCTCCTGCCATGTTGCTCCGGAAGTTCTGTATCTATCTCTGCACCCCCAGCAGGGTGGCAAAGCAGCTATTCTAGAGAGTCAGGTTTGGCCAGACTCTTCAACACATTGCCTGTTGGGATTCTGGAGGGCAGTTCTTTAAATAATAACTTTTTCTAATTATAAAAGTAATACATGTTGTCAAAAATTTGAAAAATGCTGATAAACCAAAGAAGAAAATGAGAACCACCTACAGTTCAATCAACCAAGGACAGCCATCTTTAACAGTCCGACATATGCCCTTACAGCCTTTTGTTTTGGCCTAAGTGTATTATCAACACTTTCTTTTTTAACACAAGTGGAATCATAATATTGTTTTGTAGCATTTTTTTTGTACTTAACCAATCTGTCACAAACATCTTTCCATGCCACTGAATCTTGGTCTACGATGAAGTGTTCACTTCTTATTCAAATGACCTGCATCGCTAAAGGCCTAAGCATACATTGAAATGGGATCTGGTCTGAGGGGTCAAGATCAAAATTGGAATATTATGTAGTGGGGATGCTCAAAAAAATATATGTTGGCTAGGTTCGTAGTTGTCTGCTGATCATGAGGAATTGCCTTGGCTGAAGGAATACATGATTTAGCTCTCTGCCTACTTTGAGAAAGTTTTGGCTTTTCATCTGTGTTTACAAAACTGCACGTAGGCATAAGAAATGATAGATAAATTCATGTGCAAGGCACAGAGTCACTCATTTACTCCTAGAATGCTGGAACTGGAAAGGCCCTAAGAAATCATCCACTCTAACCCTCTCATTCACAGAGGAGGAAACTGAAGCTCAGAAAGGTTCAAGGACATTTTCTAGGTTACACAGGAAACCGGTGGCAGAGCCAAGATTAGACTACTTGATTACCAATCCTCAATGCCGTCAACTGCAACACTAGACTGTATTTTGATCTATGTCACAGGCATTAAAGCCACTGTTTAACTAATTTGCCTTTTTTCTTATCTGCTCAGCATTTTCTATGGGCCTGGAAAGGACAATGGACTGTAATTGACCAGCATTCCAAACCTTGGTTTTATTATTGATTTGTATGACTCGGGACTGGTCACTCAATATGTTACAGTTTTACCCTTAATACAGGAATAATATGATTATAAAATTGTAGCATTGGGACGGGAGCTTGGAGATGAATTGTTCCAAGCTTTCCATTTTATAGATGAGGCTGATGAAGGCCAGGGAAGACCTGTCATATTTCCAGGGTCACACAGCAACTTTGCTCAGGCCCTGAACCTACACTCCTTCCACTCTACCTCACCTGTCTCCCATCCTGTCTCAAAAGGGTCATGGACGTAATTGTGTTTGATGAGTTAAACAGTGACATCAATGACAGGTGCTACTGATCTTCTGTATAATCCTCCTAACCCAATTTCTCTGTAATTTAGAAAAGCCAGGCTGAAGTCTGGCACTTAGGGCTACGTGGGGCCAAAGGTGTGGCAGACACGGGAACAATCCCAGGTCTATTTATGAGTAGTAAGTTTCTTCCAAGAAACCATCTTATTAGCCCTTCAAGAGAGGGGAGGATGAGATTCTTTGTTAGAACTGGTATCATTACGATGTTGTGGCAGATTGATTAGGTTTCCGATGCTCAAAGAACACCGAGAAGGACTCTGTGGGGATCTTAGTCAACCAAAGGCAGGGCTTCCAACCAACGCACCTTTTGCCTTTTTACCTGGACACACCTTGCAGCACTTCCCATCTATTTTTTGAGGATACTTGCAGGGGTATCGATTAGGGCAGTGGATTTTCTTACACTCTTGCTTGGTGACATTACAAGTGCACAACACACACTCCACAATGCCAAATGCTCGGAGGTTTGGGTGCCAGGACTCGCCATGGGAGTAGGTCTTTCCATTGGAAACACACACTGCAAGAGAACACAGGACTGGAAATTAAAGCCTAGGGAGCTGAAATAGCCACGGCGCTCAGAACCCAAGCCCTGAACCCCTTAAGACATCAAGCATTCTTTGTCCTTTTCTTGACTGTTGTGTGTTGACAGAACAGACTCTGTAACCAAAAGCAAAAAGAAACAAACAAGAAAAAACCCAAAAAACCCCAAACCCAAAACCCAGCTCACTTCCTCTTCTACTGTTAGTGACTATTCAGGTCATTCAGCAGTGGCCTCTGGGTACTCACAAGTGCCTGGCCCATGGTGAGCCTTCAAGACATATTTCTGAAAGTGGATGAATGTATCAATGGACAAAAGCAGAGCTCCATCTGCCCTGAGTTCTTGATAAGGAAACTCCAGTAGAATTTAGCCTTCAGTTTCATGAAAATTTCCCAGAGATGTTGGCTGCCCAGGGAGGCTTGATGCAGAAACTATTGCTCTTCCCCAAGGGCCAGTATTTCCAGATCCTGAAGCAAATCCTTCCAAAATATCACAGGCTATGAGAATCTGATCCACCAACACAGATGGGTATGGAGTTCATGGTGCTAGCCTCCTGTCTCGTATGGGAAGGAAGGCACTAATGTAAGATCGAGAGGGAAAGGATCATGAAAGGAGACTTCCGTGACTCTAATCTTCAACAATGCCCTCTGGTCCCCACCTCACAGTGGCTGTAGAGATTCCATGGCAGTGAATCAATGCCTATCCTACAGAGAGCCTTTGGTGGTCTCACATTTATTGGGCAAGAAGTGAAGTCACAGGCTTCCTGTTTTCTCAGGCACCTTGCAAGAGCTGTAGGCACTGGGACCTATGAAGGGAAGGGGCCACAGGAGCATCCTCCCATGCAAACCAACCAAAACCTGTCCGGCTCCCACTGTAAGGCATGGAGCCAGGCTCCAGGATAAGAACTCTACTGGGTTGCAAACGGGGAGGGCTGAGAGTAAGTTCTCTTCCTTTTTGAAAGTGCCGAGACATTCTGGAGATTTTAAGCCAGGACTGGGACTGGGTGTGTTTCTCATCATTCCCATCACCTCATCATACCCGGGGAGACCTGTCGACATCCTGATCAACAACAAATCTGGGGTGGGTTGTATCACTTAAGGTGGGGCTAGGCTGGGAGAAAGAGCCCCACTTGGGGCGTTTCTAGGAACTGACTGATTTGGCCGCAAGACAATGGCCTCAGAAGGATGAATCACTGGGCTATTTCTTTCTCATCAAGTCCACTGGGTCACATTTGGAAATATTGGTGATGTGGGCTGACTTTTCCTGTCCTTTGCAAGTACTACTAGAGTGCTAGGCACTCTAGCAGGTCAGTCCATGCAAAGAGTTCCAAGAACCCGAGACCTTAACAAGAGAAGTTCCCAGACTTTTAGGGTGATAGAAAAGGAACTTGACACATGAACTGTGAGGCTCAGGGCTGGGGATGGAATCACGTGACAGGGCAGGCCAGATGTGTTGTTGTCTTGTTCTTTCTCCTGCCCCCACCCCTCCTCTCTCCTCCGAAGACAATGACCCTCCCTTCTAGACAATGTGATCAAATGGGCACAGAGTGTGCTTCAAGGAAATTTAGGCTGGAGTCAAGTTCAAAGTAGCAGAGCCCTATCACTTCTCCTCTTTGACTCAAGCAGGGGACCAGGCGGATGTCTTCCAGAGGAGCACATCTGTTAGCAGGCAAGGTAAGGAGACGGGCAAGCAGGATCGCCAGTGTTATATATCCAGGTTCCCTCTCCCCTAAACATTTGGACTAAGGGAACAATCTAGACTGGGTGAGAGCGTACACTCTTAAGATGCAGGAGTGGGAGGTCAGTGCTCTAGAGGGAAACACAACCTTTTCCCCACCAACAAACTCTTGAGATGATTTTGAATCATCCAGCTGGGGCAGTGAGAGTTGGGGGTGATTTTCCAGTGAACTATAATAGAAAGGTCAGGAGAGAAGCACAGCATCCAAATCAATGGGAGCAATGAAAAAATGTAAACCAGCTGGGCCTTTTGTAGGACACAGAGAAAATCAAGGGATGAGCCTCTGCCCTCAATGAAGAGGCCTGTGGAAATTACGGTATTTAGGATTTTCAAAGTCCATTACCCCAGTTTTTTTTAAGGCTTTGAAATACTTTCAGAGCAAATGGAATCTACTGGAGACAATTTACGATTGACAGTCAAACTGCATCTTTACCTCCTACTGCCCCGCATTTCATAAATTCATATCGGAATGCCTTGGAATTTAAAACTAATATATTTCAAATCAAACCCAGATCGATAGTAAATATTTCCAATTCTTCTAACATCACCATTTTTTATTAAGAGTTTTGTTTTGCATGTTCTTCTTTTAAGCCTGTTAGTTTCAAAAGTGATTCAATGTTTTTTATCTGTAATCTGAAATTTACATCTAACTCCTAACAGATGTGATCAACTAGCTTTGGTTTGACCAGCTTTGTTGAGATTTATAGTAGGAGTTCTTTGTAATGGATTGTTTTTCACCCATGTTATTCAATCATTTGGTTTAATAATTTATTACTTTTAACCCATTCAGGGAACTGGCTTTGATTTGTTTTTCCTTTTGTTTGTGGTTTCATAAAAGGGAACCAGCTGAGAGCTCTTGCTCTGAAGAGCTGGTTGACATGATGCCTAAAAAAGTAAGAAGCAGTCAATTGTTTGATTGAATTTCTCCTCCCCCCCCACCAATACCCGCTCCTGGGGTGGGGGTGGAGGCCCGGGGGTTCTGAGCAGGAAGGTTTGAGGCCACGGACATGTATGGGTGCCTGCCACAGCCAGCTGTTCGGCCGAGTGGGCTGTGTGTCCGTCTTAACATCATCAGTCCTCCTGGTGCTTGGCCAGGAGGTTTCTGGATTTCTTACTGGATTACTCATTTCTAATGACAATCACCTCATGTGAATTAGAATCTCTGAGCAGGGCGCCTAGGTGGCTCAGTTGGTTAAGCGACTGCCTTCGGCTCAGGTCATGATCCTGGAGAGCCGGGATCGAGCCCCACATTGGGCTCCCTGCTCGGCGGGAAGCCTGCTTCTCCCTCTCTCACTCCCCCTGCTTGTGTTCCCTCTCTGGCTGTGTTTCTCTCTGTCAAATAAATAAAGTCTTAAAAAAAAAAAAGAATCTCTGAGCATGGGGTCTGGGAATAGGTATCTTTAGCATGGGGCCTGGGGGAGAATCCCGGGTACCTGTGAATATCAGGTGCCTAACCGGAAAACACAATCTCTCATTCCCTTAACCATCCAACGAACTTTCCCCAATGACATGCGACCCCCTAGGGCAACTGTGAAAAGGCTGGGGGCCACATCAGGTTCCCTGCTTTCTTGCCTTTTGTCCTAAATAAAGACAGATACACCTGATGTAGAAACTGAGCTCTTCCAGGCTGTGTTGAGGGAAGTCCTGACAGTCTCTTGGAGTTGCTTGGCCACATTCACTTGGAGGCTTGATGGTAAAGGGTGCTCCTGTGACTGTTATGCACAGGACACAGGGCCCTTTCCAGGTCCAGCCCTCCAAAGACAGGGAGTGCAGGGCGGGGAAATCCTGCGGTGGGTATGTTACGGAGGGACTGTGCCCCTTACCCTGTCCGTGCTTGTGTTTGTTGTTGATGACAATCTGCACGATGGTGCCCGATGCTTGCTGGGAATCCATAAGAGCTCCACGGTGGCTTCTGGCCCCAGGAAAGCGGGGCAGACCTCCAGCCTGTCGGCTTGGTGGAGGGTCGTGATGAGGGCGGTGGTAGGAATGTCTCTGTAAGATGACAAGGACAAATTCAGTCCCCCAAAGCCACCAGAGAGAAGGCAGAAAGGGACTGACACGCATGTCCGCAGCCATTTGATGACTTTACAAGTTAGGGTTAGGGTTAGCCATGATCTGAGCTCTGATCTTAAATTAACTACATGTCCACCCACACCAGTAGCCATATAGGGATATGAAGCAAGAGCAGACTTGACAAGATGCTGAGATTTCTCTCTCTGTCCTTGCAGATGACTGGGTGAGCTTCATAGACAAACCTCGGAGAGAGCAAACAGCCCAAACAAGGGAAATAGAGTGTTCTTCCTGCTCCCGAGAATCTCACGTGTAACAGGTACGGTACTAGCCTGCAATACAAGGTGGGACAGAGGCCACAGAAGTAGGAACTGCGGTGCAAAGTAGGAAGAGAGAAAGAACTGGTGGGGAAGAGTTTGTGACCTGGACCATGAAGGGTGGACAGACACTTTTTGACAGGCAGAGTTGGTGGGGAATATTCCCAGGCAGCCATTTCCAAGTTGAGGAGGTATAGCAGAGAACACAGAGTCCATAAAAGGGAAGAGTTGAAGAATAACATTCCGAAAGTGCAGCCAGATCACGGAGCACTTGAAATGACAGGCTAATAAGGGGTGAGGACTTTATTCAGTAGGCGACAGAGGTGAGGATGTGGGAGCCTTGGAGGGATTTTTTTTTTTTGTAAAGCAGGGAAATGATCAGAATTGTGTTTCCAAGCACTGATCCCTAATTATGTATAGGGTGAACTGGACAGGATAGTCCAGATAAGATACAGTGAGACACTCAATGTAGCCAATGGCATGAGATCACTGGGCAGGGTGCAGAGAGCCTAGACATTTTGTAGGATAACTGACAGTGTTTGAAAGTACCAGGATGTTTTAGCCAGAGGTGAGGGTTTTGTTTTGCTCTCACTGCTAGATCTCCGGTGCCCAAAACAGTGGTCAGCATCTAGAAGGGCCTCATTAAACACTCATCAGATGAATGAATGAATGAATGAATCAATCAATCAATCAATCAATGCATGTATGCTGTGGTCCCTAATGAAAGCTTAGAGTCCTGTAGTCCAAATTATAGAACCACTGCTCTCTTGGCAAGGGCTCGACACATGATGAACCCACCAATCTCTTACCCACCCCTCTCCCAGGAGCTGAGGGAGCGTGAAGGCAGAGGAAGATGGAATGAATGAAGACTAGACCCTCAAGCGAAAAACCAAATAAATAACACTCTGTTTTAGGAGCAACTGTTCAGGGTAAAGGAGGGTTGACCCACTAAAAAATCTTTTGCAGGCCATTAGAAAGATCCTCATAGTCAGTGTTAGAAATGTCAGGGGATCTTAGAAGGTAGTTATGAGATCCTCTAACCCCACCAGCCCATAAAACATTTATTACAGTTATGTTCCATAGACACACATGTTGCAAATTTAGCTTTGGGAATTATTATTACTCTCTTGAGGGGGGTGGGAGGCAGGAATTGGTGGGAGAATGGGAGAGAGAACAGGAGCCAGAGTAAGAGAAAGAGAACATAGCTCTCTAAATCTAAGAAGAGTCCATGCTGGTGCATTGCTAGAAAATCTCACACAAATAAGACTCTGCATCAATTTATTAATATGTACACAGATGGGATTCTTGGTGCAAATATTTTTCATTCCCACAATGGCTCATATGTCTCTTTCACTCACATTCCACAAAAACCATTACAGATTGTTCTGTCCCTTCTGGAGTTTGGCAAAGTTTTGCCAAAGGAACACAGAAAGGACAGTTTGGCTGGTGGGTGTCCCACCAATGATGCTAAAGGGAGGGAGTTCACCGGGGCCAGAATTTGCTAGAGAAAAGGTTGCTGACCCAGGATGAGCTGCAAGTACAAAAAAATTCTCTGATTCATGAGAGTGAGAACAAAGTGAAAAGCTGTTCTTTGGTACCAGGCACTCAGACCCGGGCATAGGGTAAGGGCAGAAAAAAAGATTCAAAACAAAAAAACATAAAACCCCCCAAAAAACAAAAAACAAACAAAAAAACCGTCAAGGATTTGATCATCCACCAGAACCTCACCTTGTTTAAAGGCTTTTGTTTTACAGAGAAATCGAGGCCAGAGAGGAATGGGGTTTTATTTAGGGTGACAGTGAAGATGGAGTTTTTGGATATGGCAGGGAAGTAGGGAAGAGGGGACAGGGAGAAAGGAAGACAAACAGGAGGAAGAGGAAGAAAGGAAGGAGAAAGGTAGAGGGAATGTGTGGTCAAGCTCAGTGTGCTGCAAACATTTGGCTAAAATCTGCTCCAAAGAAAATATCAAAGTCTGCTAGGACAAGAGCACCTGGGTAGCTCAGTCTGTTAAGCATCCAACGCTTGGTTTCCGCTCAGGTCATGAACTTGGGGTCATGGGATCAAACCCGGGTCGGGCTCTGTGCTGAGTGGGGAGTATGCTTGTGAGTTTCTCCCTCTGGCCTTCCCCACCTCAAATAAATAAATAAATCTTTTTTTAAAAAAGTCTGCTATAATAGCAAAATCCAGGAGCACATGGGTGGCTCAGTCGGTTAAGGATCTGCCTTCAGCTCAGGTCATGATCCCGGGATCCTGGGTTCAAGCCTAGCATCAGGCTCTCTTCTCAGCGGGGAGCCTGCTTCTCTCTCTCCCTCTGCCTGCCACTCCCCCTTCTTGTGTTCTCTCTCTGCCTCTTTCTCTCTGTCAACTAAATAAGTAAAATCTTTTTAAAAAGTGATAAAAGGAGTCTACTACAGTGCTCACAACCTGGGGGGTGGGGGAGTGGTGATGTGTGATTTTGATTTGAAGGTAATGGCTCTTTTCCCCTAAACAGCCTGTCTTGAGAGAGCAGATCAGGACTAGACAGGTAGAAATGGCTATGTAGCTATGCTTTGTTTTATTCTGCTCAATATTTTGGCATTATTTGATTTCCTGACTTGATATGCTGATAATTTTTTCAGGCTTTTTTTTTTTTAAAGATTAGTTAGTCTACCTATCTATTTAATTTAAGTCCTCTCTACATCCCACATGGAGCTCAAACTCATGACCCAGGATTTTTTTTTTTAAAGATTTTATTTATTTGACAGAGAGAAACATAGCCAGAGAGGGAACACAAGCAGGGGGAGTGAGAGAGGGAGGAGCAGGCTTCCCGGCAAGTGGCTGAAGGCAAGAGGCTTAACCACTGAGCCACCCAGGCACCCCAATGACCCAGGATTTTGAGGTGGTTCTCACACACTTCTTTTCTGGTGGTTGGAAAACCCCCATTATAGTAGAAAGCTCCCCAGGAATTTCTTCCTTACTTGTCCTGAGGTCTAAGATGGAAGGGTTTTATTGGCAGAAACAGGAAAACAGGACAGTTCAGGAAAAGCCTTCATAGTGCCTCCATGGCTGGGAATCTAAAGTTATCACAAAATAAAAAGTTTAATTAAAAAAAAATGTCTTCAGAGGGGCGCCTGGGAGGCTCAGTCCGTTAAGTTCCTGCCTTCAGCCCAGGTCATGATCCTGGGGTCCTGGGATCGAGCTCCGCATCGGCCTCCCTGTTCACCCCTCCGTTGCTCCCCCTGCTTCTACTCTCTCTCTCTGTTAAACAAATAAAACCTTTACAAAATAAAAAAATAAATGTCTTCAGAATGTGTTGTAATTCACACGGCCATGAGCCTATCATAGCTTCATCACTGGCCCCCAGGGACCATTCCTGTCTGGGAGACGCTTGGGCCAGTTTTCTTCCCAAACCATTGTTCTGACAATGTGAGCAAGGCATGGATGTCTATCTGTTTCCTACTGTTTCTATCCCTAAAACTTTCACTTTTCTAATGGTACATCTCTGAGTAATCTTTTGGGGGCAAAATCAGAGTTTGGCTATCATCCAAAACAAAATTCTGCTTGCTTTCATGTTTTGGCTTTCCACCCTGTGTCTACTTCTCCCTTCCTATAACACACACACACACACACACACACACACACACACACACACACACACACCATGGTACCAGGACCAATAAATGTGAAATTATGATCTGGAAACCGAACAGAAACTATTTTAGGACTTTCCAAAGGAGCTATAATTGAGCCACCGGTTCTCCTTCCTATACACTTCATAAAACTTGGTAAAGGGATGGTTTTCAACTCACTTGGCAAAATAAAACAATCACCTGTGTTCCTATCGAACTGAGGTTTTCAATGGGTCCATGTAAACAGGAACACTCTATTAAAGAGACAGGTTACTGAATTGGCAATGTGTTGTTAGGGCTGCCTTTTTTGATACCATACAGAAAGCTGGGTCTGCAAAGGATATTCAAAAGTGGTTCTCCTATCTTCTAATTTTTGGCTGGTCAAGAGCCAGCAATGAATTTGCAGCACCTCTCTCTGATTTGGGACACATTAACATTCATGAGAAGCCCCCCACACACATTTCTCCCCACCTTCCACACCCCTTCCTTCAACATGTATTTCTTGGGTGCCTACTATGTGCCAGGTACATATTTTTCTATTACTACAGATGCTATTTATTATTCAAATCACATCCCACAACATCTACCCCTTTTGGAACAAAGGAAAATATTTATTTATAATAAAGTGGAACCATCTGGCTGCAACACTTAGCACTGGGGTCCAAGACAGCCAGCTTAGGGTGTCTGAGACCCAAATTTGGCGAGAATGGCATGTGACTGGTGGCTATGAATTGAGTCATTCTTAATGTCTTACCACAATAAAAAGGGCAGACAAAAGGAGGAAAAATTCACAACACAAAAGATGGAGACCGCCATCATTTTTTAGGATCTGGAAGGAGTCTCTGTTCCCATAAAGCCGATAGAGCTAGAAGGAGAAAACCTTAATTTTGTTTTACGTTTTTATTCAAATTCCAGTGAGTGAACCTACAGTGCAATATGAATTTCAGGTGTACAATGTAGTGGTTTGACACTTCCATACAACATCTGGCACTTGTCACAACAGGTGTCCTCCTGAAAACTGATCCCCTACTTCACCCATCCTCGGGGTCCATATGCACCCGCAAACTGGGAAGCCCACTCTCTCTCGTACAATGCTTGTTGAGAACTAATTCCACAGGTTTCAAAAAATATTATTTAACTGTTATATTCTGCAAAACGAATCGATGCTTATTGAAAAACATCCAATGGAGGCACCTGGGTGGTTTAGTCATTACGCATCTACCTTCTGCTCAGGTCATGATCCCAGAGTCCTGGGATCGAGTCCCACATCAGGCTCTGCTTCTCTCTCTGATCCTCACCACATTTGTGCTCTCTTTTTCTCAAATAAATAAAATCTTTATAAAAAAAGAAAACATCCAATGATACAAAACAGATAGGGTCCCCCTGCCCACTCACCCCTCTGGGTTTACCACTCAGAATGTGTTCATATATGATCTTCTAGATCTTTCCCTAAGCATTCGCATTCAAGCGTGCGCGCGCGCGCACACACACACACACACACACACAACTATTACATAAGGAAATGATAGTAGAAGTTGTACCCTGCATCTTGCTTTGTTTACATAATAAATCTTGGGGATCCCTCCACTGAAGTACCCTTCGATGTCCTGCTTTCTTTTTAACAACAGCACCATGTCCCACAGATTGAGTGTGTTCAACCAACTCCTACATTCGGTTCCTTCCATTTGTTTTTCTGCATTGAATGTCCCATATACTTTTTTTTTTGTACAAGGGTCCAATGAATGTTCATGTATGTACTGTGAATGCCTTCACATATTTTGTACACTTTCATAAATCCTTCAGTGTAATAGACTTCCTGAACTGGAACATCTCCTTTTCAGATTTTACGAAGTTTGAGGTATGGCTGTATTTTTACACACATTTTTGAGAGAGGGATTTCAATTTTGTCAATTGAAATACACAGGGACAAGAGATGTTGCTGCTATACACAGAGAGGCTTTCTATGAGGTTAGCACTGAGAATGGAAATGAGATTATGGGGTGGGGAAGGAGTATGAAGCCCGCTTCCTTTTCTCTCTTGCAGCTGTGTGACTGAGAACCTAGGGCTTAGGAAAGGCTTTATGGAGACACGTCCACAGTACCATTGCCAAAAGGATGGATGGGCCTTACAGTCCCACAGAAGGTCCTCACTATTGAGGACAGAGGTAGTCACCTGTTTTCCTTCCAGAAGACAGAGATTTGACAAGACGTCCCAAAAGGCTACCAACTTCTGATCTAGATGGCGGGTCTCTAAGGGCTGGGGCTGTGATTTCTTCGTATTCACATCCAGGCCCTAGTTACCAACTGAACAGTGTACTTAAATGGCTAGAGGTTGGTGATAATGCTGTTTAATTTTCTGAGGAAAGGGAAAGCGCAATGATGTTAGAAATGGGCCCTTTTATGGAATTGCTGGGATAGCAGCCACAGAGAGGAAAGTTTGGCCTGGTGCTGTGGAGGGTTGGATTATTTGAGCTATTCACACTTACTGCTTCTCTGTTGGCAGGTTGCCGGAAGATATCACCATCAGAATGTTCCCACGACAATTCTCCATCCCCTGTTTATTACAAAATACAAACAGTCATACATACATAGAAAAGAAAACCATCGCCCTGGTGACCTAGGCTCGGCTCATTTTTGGTTCTGTGATCCCAAATTTCTCCAGACATTTTAAATGTTATTAAGACAGTCATCCTTCTGGCTGCCCAGGTGGCTCAGTTGTCTGGGCATCTGACTCTTGATTTTGGCTCAGGTCATGATCTCAGGGTCATAGGTTCAAGGCCCACATCAGGCTCCACACTGGGTATGAAGCCTGCTTAAAATTCTCTCTTTCTGCCACTACCCCCATCTCTTGCTCTCTCTCTGTGTCTCTCTCTCTGTCTCTCTCTCTCTCTCTCTCTCCTGAAAAAAAAATGGCTGTCCTTTATAAAGTTACCTGGAAAGAGTTCTCCCTGGGTCCTCTGGGTCTGCCTCATTTTTTAAAAACAACTCTGAAGAAAGTTGCCACTTTTAAAAAATTTTTATTATATTTTAAGGTTACTTATTTGAGAGAGAGAGAGGGGCAGAAGGAGAGGGAGAAGCCAGGATAACAGGAAATGCCAAAATGTATCAGCATTAAGAATTTTCTATTTGAATTTATCCCATGAGTTTTCAAAACCCACTTGGACATAGTAACATGTTACTGGTTCAAAGAGACTGTCATACTGAGGGAAAATTAGGTAGTATCATTGGCTTTTAGGACTTACAAAAGACCTAGAAATTCCTTTCACAGCAATGCTATCAGGTACTGATATATAATGCTGTTATGGCTTTAACCCTTCATTATTTAAAGATCATCTCATGGAAATAAAAATTATGAATCATCAAGATGTGCTTGGGAGAGAGGCTACCTGGATGATTTAGTCAGCTAAGCATTTGCCTTCCACTCAGGTCATGATCATAAAGTCCCCGGATCGAGCCCCATGTTGGGCTTCCCATTCAGTGGGGAGTCTGCTTCTCACTCTGACCCTCCCCCCTCTCGTGTTCTCTCTATCAAATAAAAATATAAAATATTTAAAAATATATGTGCGTGGGACATATGGAATAGGTAAATGATCAGTGAGTTGTAATCGTGGAAAGCTTCTTTAAAGAATCAGTCATGTCTTTAGAAGTAGACTCTACAGGGCAAAAATATACAGTGATGTGGGCAGAAGGGAGCTCAACCGAAGGGAAAGGCATTTGCAAAGGAGTAGCGCTTTGGAAATGGCAAGGAACACACTGGAGACAGCCCGCAAGGTGTGGCTGGAGTAGAGAGTTCGGCTTTGGAACAAGAGAAATTGGGTTGGTGGAGAGATAGAAAGGAAACGGGGTGGGGGACGAGGGGGGAGCAGGTGAAGAGGGAAGGGAGGCAAGAAGGAAGGGAGGGAGACTGGTTGTTGATGTAAATAAAGGTGGTAAATAATTGCTGTGTAAATTTCAGAAAGAGGCTGTAGAGATTCTTACAGTAAAAGATGGTGATTTGTGGCAGCTTTTCCTGGCGATGGAGTGTCTCCTACCTGGGGAGCAACTGGAATCTGGAAGGCCAACCAAGAGGCTATTGTAATAACATGTGACAGGCCCTGAGAATCTCTGAAATCATAGAGCATGGGCAAATCAGACTACTTCAGATAAAAAGGCAATGAAAAGATCCCCATGGGAGATGTCATAACAGAGGAGGATGGCAAAAGAGAAAACAGTATAAACAGAGGGTATGGTAGTCGGGGGAGGGGAGGGCGCCTGGGTAGTGCAGTTGGTTAAATGTCTGACTCTTGATTTCAGCTCAGGTCATGATCTCAGTGTCCGGGGATTGAGCCCTGCATCTATCAGCCTCCATCCTCAGACGGGAGTTTGCTTGAGGATTCTCTCTCCCAATCGTTCTGTCCCTCCCCCCTGCTCGCTCTCTCTTTCTAAAGTAAATACATAAATCTTTTTAAAAAGCTTTTTTTATAATCAAAGGATGCTAGGCTTGCAAATCTGAACGGCTGGAAAATGGCACTGACCTTGACAGTGAATAAATAGGGATGAACCTAAATGTACTTGGTCCCTTTTCATTGACAGTGGCAAGTCTAAGCTTTGTTGTGAGCCAGATGGAAACAGGGGACCGGAGAGAAGATTGGAAACCAGAAGAGATTCACCAGCAAATGTCAGAACAAAATGGAAAACCTATGGGATGTGTTTTTGAGCCTAATCTAAGTAGCCCAAGCAGAACAAATCACAAAAGAAAAATGAGAGAAGAGCTCTCTTCAGCAAACACGCCCTTCACAAACATAGATTTAGTGGTTTCCTGACATGGAAGGTTTACTTAGCATGACCTTCTGAGAAGTTCCATTTATTGCATTTAGACCCTAGACTCTTGAAAGGGCTTTTAGATAGTGTCCTGAAATACCTAGAGTCCAGGCAGAATCCTGTAGCTGGTAGTCCCTGTTTAAGTGAGCAGAGAGGTTGGATGGCCTGGGAGCAGACGACTATATCCCGTAACCCAAGTTCAGATGAATGTGTCAAAATACCTAAGCATTTGCAGGCAGGCATGCGTGCCTCAGTTGGAATATTTCACTTCAGTTAAAAACTCCTGGAGCCATTGCTCCTGTACATATCTTCTCAAGTAGGAATGACCAGTATTTTGGTTTCCTCTGGGCTTTTGATGCCATCAAAATGGCATTCTCTAAGCTGGAATGATCTGTATGTAACAAGTCATTCTTTTACATCTGAACCATAGTTAAACTGGAAGAATCTTCTTTGGCATTCACATTTTATTCAGCTGTGACCTGGGCCAAATTTGTCTGGCAAGCTGATAATAGGTCTGTCCGTGTACCATCCTAAGACAGTACTATAGTTTAGACATATCTCTAATATAGCTAAGGGACAAAATACACCAAAGAAAATTTATGCAAAATACCTAGCATACTATTCTCTAGCTCCATCCACATAGTTGCAAATGGCAAGATTTCATTCTGTTTATGGCTGAGTAATATTCCACTGTGTGTATATAAATAAATAAATATAATATAATATATTTATTATATATGCTATATATAATAACATATGTTATATATAATAAATATATATATTTAATATATAATATATAATACTATTATATATAATATATATGATAAATATATTTATTATATATAAAACATCTTGTTTATCCTGTCTTGTTGCTTTTTATTCCCCTGATTCACTGGGCAGATAGTCTTGAGTGAGAGGGAATGTCTTTTTTTTCAGCCAAGGCTTTATTTAAAAAAAAAACACAAAACCAAACCAAACCAAAACAAAACAAATAAACAAAAAAAACATTGATTCTAATGGAGACAGATGGATTCTAGTTAATTCTGAGAAGCAACAAGATGTAATTTTAACCAATTTTTAAAACCAAAATGAAAAACAACTCTGGTGTACTGTATGTCAAACAATATTCATTTAACCTTAAAAGCCACATGTGTTGTTTATTCAGCCCTCAATTATATTCTGAGTGGTATTCTATGGAGCTAAAATGGCTTGGCTTTCCGATAATGAGAGAAATGGGGAACAAGCATTTGAGAAATGGTCAAAAGCTGGGCTGCAATTCAGACTGTTTATAACTCTCATTGCTTCCATTAATCCTGGTTAGCTTGAGGAGGTCACAGAAGTAAACCCTGTCCTCTCAAAAGGACTAAGTGTACGATGAGATTATTAGGTAGATATCCATGAAGATAAGCCTCAGAAAGCAAAACTACGCCAGCATGTGGCCACATCTGAACCACACACAACATCATAAATAGCGTGTCCCATAGGTCCTGATGGATCTGGGACAACCCAGTTTCATGCCTCTTTTTCTGGCAGGCATAATTACTAAGATGGCCCTCTCACTTTCAAAAGTGTCTTGGTTTGGATGAGAAGATATGCAGTCACTCTAACCATAAGGCACATGGCAATGAAATGAATCCCTAAGACCAGGGCGGGACAGGGTGGGGGCATCATCCCTGTGACAAGGGAAAGTGATCTCTATACTTTCAGAGAAACGAGTTGAAATCAGCAGAATCAGGGCAAATAGTTAAAGGGCTTCTGAGGGAAATCAGGAAAGTGTGGAGAGGAAGAAGGCGACCGTGACATCTCCACCTACTATGTGCCAGGTTCTGGGGTGGGCCACTTGATAGCCAGGAGATAATACCCAAGCTGGAAATAAAAGACAGAGTGGGAGAAAGCATGCTGAAATTTGAGTGAAGTCCTCCAGTGTTCTGTAGATGGTCATCTGTTCTAGAAAACACTTTGCTGTCAAATAAACCACTTTATTGTTTGGGTTGTCAATAAAAGCTCTTTGCATTTTCAACAAACTATCTGCTTGAAAAACACTAAGACACAGACAAGGGGAGAACTCCTGCCAAGAGTAGCTAGCCAAATCTGAAGAGGAGTACAAAAATATTTATCAGAAAAATCAGAAACACATACTTTTTAAAAAGAGCATTATGGGAGTTGCCTGTGCTTGCGAGAGCCAATCATGAGGGAGGCAACAGAGAAGCTCTTAGCTGGATAATACCCACAAGCCACACTCTGCTTTTTCAATGGCTACAGAGATCCACGATGAAAGTTAGAAATGGGATCTTTGAGTCGTCCCAGTAAATCTGTTGGAAGCATGGCCCTAGGGAGCAGAATTGTGGCGAAATCTGTTCCTCCCAGTATCCTCAGAGTTCAGCGTCCCCACAGCTGCTCCATATCCCAAGTTGAGAGGCAACGGAGCGGTCATGGCTAAGAGAACAGCCCACACCAGCCAGACTGCCTGGGTCCAAACCCTGGCTCTGTCCCTTCTTGCCTATGTGACTTTGGGCAAGTGATGAATCTTTCTGAGCCTCAGTTTCCTTATTGCTAAAATGGGGACAATACAACCTAGCCCGGACGGTGGTGGGGGTGAAGTGGATTAGTGTGTGCAAAGACCTTAGAACAGGGCCCGGACCACCAAGTGTTATTCCCCCTCTTCTTCCCATCCTTTCCCTCTGCTTCTTCCTCCTACTCCTCAAGAGTAGCTCACCCATGGGGAAAACCCAACTTGATTCCATGAGCATGCGAGGTATCTAACAAGGA
The DNA here is from genome assembly GCA_004023965.1 of Spilogale gracilis. Lineage (NCBI taxonomy): Eukaryota > Metazoa > Chordata > Mammalia > Carnivora > Mephitidae > Spilogale > Spilogale gracilis. The sequence continues at coordinate 43,536 of PITA01002369.1, read as the reverse complement.
AAGGCTCTGGATTAAACAAACAAAACCTAGCAGTAAGAAAAACATTCATGCCCGCACGTAGGAAAGGGAATCCTTTCATTTCGAAATCATTCCATTTTGAAAACCAGGATCCTAGATGCAGAGGGAAAAAAAAAGGCCACAGGGTTGTTTTCAGCTCATTCCTTCTGAACTGGCTGAGATTCTCTCATCATTATGCTAGCCATCTCCTTATTTTCCTCTTTGTCAAAGAGGCATTTGAGTTTTAATGAAACCTCTTATTCTCTCTTGGCTTACAATGAGGCTGAAGAGGACAGATACCTTCTTCATTGGGATAGAGTGCAATTTTATCATCCTATTGGAGCGTGGTCAAAGTCCAATTACCCCCCCAAAAAAGAGAGTCTTGAGCTACCACATCCACACATGGCAAATAGCAAGCGGATGGAGAAGGGAAGTTTAGAGATCTAGCAACGTTTACTGCTGGTCAGCCCAGGAATGAATGGATAGCAGTCAACTTAAGGTCCTTCCATCCACAGATACTATATTAGCTCCCTGGCCTTATATCCAAAAAGGACTAGGCTATCTGACAGGAGTAGAGGACATGCGGCTGGATTTAATGGCTAAAGCCAAGGTGTAAATAGATGTAGTCATTCAGTGATTTGCTTGAATAACTGGATCCTGGTATCCATTGTCTGACTTCCCCTGCCTAACATTCCTCCTTTCGCTCATGCTTCTGTTTTCTCTCTTTAGCTGTCAGTTGACAGTTCTAATTTCTAGAAATACCGGGGTCTAGGCTCATGAAAACTATCCCAATGAGAATAATGGACACAGGCGCTAGCATGTTTCTGGGAAGTTGTGGCATCCCTTGGAGTAGTTACAAAGGACAGGGCTGTAGGAAGAGTGACTTTAACCTGTGAAGAAATACTTGCTCTGATGTGCTTCGCTGGGACTTCCTTATTTTTGTGGTAGAACCAGACCCCCATAGATGTGAAAAACCCTCCAATCCCAGAACAGGATGAGGGCATTTATTTCACATGGCTAATTAGGAATCGGGGCTATTCATTTGTTAAACTCAGTATGAAAGTCAATACAGTCTAATCCACGGTCTGAAAGGCTTTCTAAGAAGAAACATTCTAGACATAAGAGACAGCAAAGAAGGAAACACAATGACCACAGAGGGTGAGAGTTCACGTGAAGATGAATTCTGAGCACAGGGGAAGGAGACAGAACGAAAGCAAGCTGGAAGGTTTCCATGGAAAAAGAAGACCCCTGGTGGGGATTTAGAAGAAGAGAGAAAGGCCAAGGCTGGGATATCTCTCAGATGGTCCCATCTTCATGAACATGAATGATTCACCTGAGAACAGGGCTCATTAATGGCAGTCAGACTCTTCTGTCACTCTGAAAAGACCAGAGTGTTTCAGCACATTTTGAAGTTTAGGTGAGAGCACAGCAACTCAAAAACCATAAATGATGGAGTTCATTTTTATTTTATTTTTTTGAGAAGTGTGTCTCCTTAACAATGTTCCCTTCCTTATCATTACGACCCAGCCATGGTAGCGTTTCTGCAGAAAATGTGGACCAAACCTAAAACAACACTAGACTGATACACAAGCGTCTACATTTGGAGGTGCTGTTATTTTCTCCCATTTTGTTTGATTTTGAGAACTTTGAAAACTTGGGTAGATTTTTATAATGTTAAAATAATGAACTACACCTTGCACACCACTTCTCTCAAGATCTCTGGGTTCCAGCCAAGACAGCATTGCAGGTGTAATTTTGCTGTTTTATTGCAAAGAGAAATCAAAAGTCTTAGGTAAAATGGCACTTGTCTTCAGTACTGACAAATTGCTTTTAAACAGTTGCTTCCAGTTTTCAGTTACTTCGTGGAAGTTTGTAAAAATAGCACAATTTCATAAAACGAGATGCAATTTTCTTCTTTGGCTCTTTGCAAACGTGTTGGATAAATGAGCCTGGGTTGAGTACATTGGGATTTCAGTCATCTCTCCTGCCTCCTTAGGTAGGACTATGTGTGGAGTGCTGTCAAGAGCTTTTTGTGGCTGTAGCTCGTTCTTTTTAATAAATCCACCGTAAGAAATGCTTAATTCGGCACTAGGGGACACAGAAGAAGAAGAAGGTGTTGCTCTCCCAGTGCAGGAGGCAAGACCCATAAAACTACAAAAAATACAAGAAAATATTTAAATGCTAGACTCTATAAACCAGACTAAGATCTGAAGGTAGTCCTAGAAGGAGCTCAAGAAGGACTGAAGTTATCAGATCAGGCTCTTTTGAAGGGGTGTGACTCAGGCTGGTCTCTTGAAAGATGGGCAAGGTCATAATCCATAGAAAAGAGGAGGGAAGCCATTCCAGGCTTGTGGAGGGTAAGAGCTAAGAGAGGCACATAACAGGAGTGAAAGTGAGAAGGAACATGGCGTATTTTAGGACAAAGAGAACAGTCAGCCTGGAGTAGGTGTGTGTGGGTTGGTGTCAGAGAAAAGAGAATGAATAGTAGGTTAAGGAAGGCGCAGCTTGCTTTATTGAGTGCCTTTAAAAACAATCTGAAGACATTGGGGCGCCTGGGTGGCTCAGTTGGTTAAGCGACTGCCTTCGGCTCAGGTCATGATCCCGGAGACCCGGGATCGAGTCCCACATCGGGTTCCCTGCTCGGCAGGAAGCCTGCTTCTCCCCCTCTCACTCCCTCTGCTTGTGTTCCCTCTCTGGCTGTGTTTCACTCTGTCAAATAAATTAAAAAATTAAAAAAAATAAAAAAATAAAAAAATAAAAACAATCTGAAGACATTGGATAATGTGCTAAGATACGGTGGGCACTGACCAACACAATTGAGTAGTTCCATGAGAAGAAAAGCCTGGACTAGAGTAGTGAGCACGGGTACAGTGGACAGGGAAGTTATAGATACTCCTGCAACCCAAGGTGGCCAGTTTCACAGGGAGAACAGAAGTCAAGGACCCTGGGAGCATAAGACTGCCTTTAGCTATGTCCCTAAACTTTGAGTCCCTCCTCTCTTGTAGGGAGTGAAGATGAATGTGGTATGCATTGAGGCTGTAGAGACAGTCCGAGTAGTCTTCTTTCACCTCCCTCGCAAGGTCGAACCCCCTTCAATACTGGCTTTTCCAACCCCTTTCCCTATAGCATGTGGCACAGTTGTCATTTTGTATCTACTCCTGTCATTATTTGATAAATGTGTCTTCCCCACTGCACTCTGCGAGGACAGGTCCCTTGTTTGTTTCGTTCACCATTGTATCTCCAGATGTGCGAGTCCTAGGTACTCAGTGGGTGCTCCAAAAATGTCTGCTGGGTGAAAGAAGGTAAATATGTCCATTCTTTCAGCCTACAGAGAGCGGCAGAACAATGGTGTTCTGTGGTGGTTCCGAGTGCGGAAGCTGAGGCCATGACGGGAAGAGCTGGACAGTGCGGTTACTCTTCTAGGATTGGCTGCCTGTGCCAACATGTCACATGCATTCTCTCTCCCCCTCTACTCCATTGCCTTAGGAGAGGTCCCTTGTCACGTTTCCATGAATGGCTCCTGCCGGGGAGTGTAAGAGTTTGGGCCTCTAGAGCCAGGCTGACAAGGTTCAAATTCTAGCTCTGCCACTCACTGCCATGTATCCTTGGGCCAATTGTGTAAATTCCCTGCCTCAGTCTCCCTATCTGTAAAATGGGGTTAATAATTGTTCTAACTTTGTTGGGAGAATTAAATTAGGTATCATGCATGTAAGTGCTTAACCACTGCCTGGCACAGAGTCCTACATATGTACACTGTCTACTCAGGCTTAGCTCTCAATATAGCCAAGAGCCTACCCCCCAAAACCTCTCCCTTGTCTAGAGTCCAAGTACATAGCCTTCCCCTTTGCTTTGGCAAGATAGGCAGGAGACTGGAGGCAGAAATGATAAGCAGTAGAGGCAAGCAGGAGGGGAGGTAGATTTGGGTTTGAGGCCTGCCTGCCCAGAATGTGGCAGTCCTACGAGATTTTTCTTCTGATCAAGTTTCCCTTCAGGTTCCAGCGGCTGTTTGCAAGGCACTTCCAGTTCATATGAGATTTGCTGAAGTTCCAGCAAGGACACGCCCTCTGCCAATGCAGTCCAGACTGGCGCGGCCTCAAGGACAGGTCGAAATCCCTGAGGCTGGGGTAGAGATCCAGTCTGTGGCTTACGTTACCATGTGACCCAGGAAGAGAGGCGTGCACCCATGTCGGGGGACTGAGCAGAGAACCTGTTTCCGTGGGACCTTTTATGTGCATATCTGCAAGTTCAGCACTCAAAAGGTTATTTCTTCTGTGGTATTTTGTCTGCAATTAGGGTGGTCATCATAGAGGAGAAGGGTGTCTGCATTCCCTGCTGTGTGAGTAATATGCTTATGCAAGACAGACCTTTGTAAAAACATTGTTTCAGCAGAAAAAAAAGAATGAGGTGCTTCCAAAATTAGCACTTCAAAGGAGATTCACTCACACTCTACACAACTGAAAACTGTAAAGAAATTAGGGGCAGAGAGAAAAGGATAAATTTTGTGAAAGTGGAGGACTGAGCCTTCACAGGAAAAGATAAAAGAGAAGGGTTTATTTCCGCTGGAGGAGAGATGGCGGAGAAAGAACTTAGCAAATTGGCAGGTGTGTGAAGGGACCACACATCAGTCAGAGCTCACTTTTATGGGTCGCTTCTGAGGGCATCATAAAAGGAAAGAAATTTAAACTGTGACAAGGGACTTGTCGAGAAGATGGTGAGTCCCAGAGTCTGTTACCATAAGAGGGATGAGAAATGAAATTCTATGTGTGCAGATTAAGAAAAAAAAGGCAAGACTATCAGACATAGAGGAGAGGGTGCAATCGTATTAACCCTGGGCTAATAAATACAATAATATCATATATGAAACACAACCACTGTCTCATATGAAGCAACAGCTCTGTATAAGACTTTCCCCTAGCTCTCCACATCAACTCAGTTAATTTTGACAACCTTTCCATGGGTGATAGTTATCATAATTTTCATTTTCAGAGCTGAACAAAAGCAAAAACCAAGGTTCTATGGGGGCAAGAAGTTCATCCAAAGTAACATCACTAGTAGGCCGGGGCTCTGTAACATCAAATCTGAGTCCTTGTGACTTCATAGTCTACATCCGCTGCCCCACGCGGTCTCTCAGAGGCAATAACATGTCTTGGCAGTTTCCTTTCTCTTATGAACGGTTCTTCAGTTTAGATTTCTCACCGTATCCTTTTCCCCCAAACAAAATAACCTCAGCCTGACAACTGGAATATAGCAACCAGCCAGACTCAAATGACATTGGGACAAAGATGGGTAGGGAGATAAGGAACAAAATACCCATCTTATCTGGTTTAAATGTCACAGCTGTACTGATGAACAGACACACACATTGTGAGAAAGCAGGAGAAAAAGATCCAGGGTCTTCTTGGAATACAAAGCAAATCAGGCTGTGGCTAAATCCGCACTGATTTGTGAGGACCTCTAGAAAGAGCATAGGAAAAGGGATAAGCATACACTGGTACTCGGAACAGGGTCGTTTCTTCCTTTTTTTAAAAAAAAAAATTTCACTTATTTATTTGACGAGAGAGAGAGAGAGAGAGAGAGAGAGAGAGAGAGAGAGAAAGAGAGAGGAAGAGAGAGCACAAGCAAGGGGAGAAGCAGGCAGAGGGCGAGGGAAAAGCATACTCCCTGCTGAACAGGGAGCCCAATGTGGGGCTTGATCCCAGGACCCTGGGATCATGACCTGGGCTGAAGGCAGACGCTTAATGACGCTTTAGTCACCTAGGTGCCCCAAGTTCGTTTCTTCCTAAAAGAAATATTACTTACAGTGTTCTGACGAGCAATGGGGGAGGAAAAACCACTTGGGGATCAGAAATGACAGCAGGTAATTTCCTGCGGACTGTGAACCAATGGACAGCCAGCACCACCCCTACCACAGTCCACTGATAATTCAGAGGCAGAAAACACAGAAATAATAGCGTATGTCACTTGTATCTAATTCAAACTGTAACTCTGGCAGTATTTCCAAGCTGGTGCGCATTCATTCAGTGAGTGCCTACTCTGTACCTACAGTGGGGAGGGGGAAGAAAAGACGAACCAGAAATAGTTCCTGCCTTAAGGAGCTCAGAATTTCTAGGGAGAGTAAGACATGGGCAAACATAATAATAACATAAAGACCCAAAAGGTAACAAAGTGATTAATGCTACAGAAGCAACACCCTGTAAGGGCTGAGGAGTCTCAGAAAGGAGGGAGGTTTACTCCTGACTTATAGGATTAAAAAAACAAAATGCTTCGTGGAGAAGGTGGCAGTTGGGCTGGACTTTGGATAAGCAGGATAAACAGGAATTCGGGCTGGAGGAAAGAGGCACGGCAGAGGGAAGGCGAAGAAGAGAGAAAGGCCTTCCATCTGGTATTTATTGTAATGCACCTAGAGGGCAACCTGTGTCCGAATCTGAGGAGGTTGGGTTTGAACTACATCTTGAGAAACTTGTAGGGTTTCCACAGGCAGGGAGGGATGGAAGGGAAAGGCTTTTCCAGAAAGAGGCAATGTTGTTCCCTCCTGTAAGAACTCGCTGTACATGTGCAGTTCCTACCTCAGCAGCCATTTTGTTCCCTTGACCTCCCGGTTCCTTGTCATGAAATAGCTGTCACTCATTCACCTCAAAGTTGGTTGCCCTATGGTTGGAAGTAGATGCTCTGACCAATCAGAAAATGACATTTGTTGCTTTTCTATTGCTTCCAGGATTCAGACTTTTAATATGCTCAATTTAAGTGCACTAAACTCAAAGGGAAACCACTGCTGGGGGCTGCCTCCAGTCATCCATATGGTCTCAGGAATGGATTCTCAAAGCGGAGTCTGTGGACCACCTGCAGGACCCCACCCCAAAGCTGTTGAATCACAATCTTGCAACTGTTGTCTGAGGCCCTGAAAGTTCTGTAGCTGATTTTGAAGTGCACTACAGGTGGAGAAATCTTGAGGGGAGAGAGTGAAGGCACAAAGACAAGAGAGCACAGGAACACTGGGAGTGGAACCTGAGGTGTGTGAACGGAAGAATGTGGGCCTGGAAAGTAAGTTGAAGCTACCACATGGAACGTCTTCACTGTCTGAGGCAGGGCGGTTGATGCATATCCCTGGCAACAAGGAACCATTCTTTTCAGCAGCAGAGTGAAGTGGGGAAGATCCTGGTGTCTGGACTCACTAGCTACATAACCTCAGACAAGGCTGTTAACCTCTCTCCACCTCAGTTTCATCACGCATAAAATGGGAATACTCATCACACCACACAGGGTCATAACAGGAGTAAATTGGTTCATGTCGATAAAGTATTTAGAACTGTGACTGGTGGGGTGCCCGGGTGGCTCAGTTGGTTGAGCATCCAACTCTTGATTTTGGCTCAGGTCATGATCTCAGGGTCATGAGATCAAGCCCCACATTGGGCTCCACGCCGAGTGTGGAGCCTGCTTAGGATTCTTTCTTTCTCCCACTCTGTCCCCTCACCTCACTTACATGCTCACACTCTCTTTCTTAAAGAAAAAAAAGAAAACAAACTGACTGGTTAGTAAGTACAATATGTGTCAGCAGAAAAACTTTTTTTTTAAAGTAAGCTCTATCTCAACATGGGGATTGAACTCATGACCCCCGAGATCAAGAGGTACATGCTCTAGCGACTGAGCCAGCTAGGTGGCCCAGGGCAAAGACTTCTGAGTAGAGGTGTAGTATGATTAAGGCTATCTTTTTTGCAAGATGAAGCTACCAGTAATGTATAGAAGTCATCTCCCTAACCCCAGTTGTAAATCCTATCATTTTCTCCCTCTAACTCAGTGGTTCTCAACTTTGGCTACACTATGGAATCACCTCCCTCACCCTGCACCCCCAGCCTGGACATAATTCTGTCAAGGTAATTCCAATATGCACCCATGGTCAAAAAGCAATGCTCTAAAAATATTTCAGACTTGTCTGTCTCTCATTCTCGAGTCCTCACCCTATGCAAGACGTGGTGCTAGGTCCTTTCCCTACATGATCTCATTGAAACCACACAAACACTTGGAAGTAGGTGCTAACATCAACTACCTTTTAAAGATGGTTAGAAAGGTTGGACACACTGCTCATGATTATCCAGCTGGAAAGTAGCAGGACAGGGCTTAGAGCCAAGGCAGCCTGGTTCCAAAGGCTTCCAGTCTGAACCACTACTCTCTACTGTGTTCCCAAACCAGGCACCTGTCCTCTCACATGAGACAGGCTACTGCACTCCCTTTCTTCCTGGCCTCTCCCCTTGTTTTGCTGCTTCCCTCCAATCAATTATGGACACAACAGCCAATGAGGTATTTTAAGACATATACTGGTGGGCGCCTGGGTGGCTCAGTCATTAAGCATCTGTCTTCAGCTCCAGTCATGACCCCAGAGTCCTGGGATGGAGGCCCGCATCAGGCTCCCTGCTCAGTGGGAAGCCTGCTTCTTCCTCTCTCACTCCCCCTGCTTGTTTTCCCTTGCTAGCTGTGTTTCTCTCAGTCAAATAAATAAATAAAATCTTTAAAAAAAGACACCCACGGGTTCATCTCATGCCCTGCTCACAACCTTCCAGTGGCTTCCCAAGGTACTTAGAAACTGAAATGCAAACTCCAGCCCATGGCCTTGAAGGCCTTATGTGGTCTGACCCCTGTTCTCCTCTCCAGCCTCCTCTCCAGCCTCATCTCCAGTCAGTCCAGCTACACTGATCCTCAGATGCCTCAAATGCTCTGAGCTCTACCTTGCATGAAACCCTTGAATTTTCTTTTCCTTGTGCCTCAAATGCTCTCCCCCCAGGAACTTTGCATGGATGGCTCTTTTTCATCTTCCAAGTCTGAGCATAAATGTCACCTCAGAGGGGCCTGCTCAACCACTCGATCTAAATGCTGTCCTCTCTTATTTCCTATCTCAGTCCTTTATTTTCTTCATAGTAATTACATCATTTCAATTTTTATTTACTAGTTTGTTTATCATTGATCTTCTCTAGTAGAATTTGGGTTCCATAAGAGCAAAGAAACGATCTTTGCTGCTATGTATGACACGCATGGTTGTAGAGGGTGTGTACTGCACAAATGTACTGCACTGAAGGGGGTGCATTCACAAGGATCTTCTGGAAAATGGCAGTAAAGTCTCTTAAGTAAAAAGATTCTCTTTATAACTTGCATAAAGATGCTATACAGTCTGGCAGTGCCCCGTATGTTTACTCTATTTGCCAATATGTATCTAGTTTCTGGCACAGGGCTGAGCTCACAGTAGATGTTCAATAAATATGTTGATTGGATGGAAGGAAAGAAGACGAAAATAGAATACTACTAGAGGGTAAGCCAGAAAGGAGAGGAATATAGAAGACAGCTGATAGATTTAGTAATTTGAGAAGAGGCAATAAAAGAGAAATGAAAGGTGATTTTTTCTTGATCTTAGAGAGAAAACAAATGGCACCATTATTAGAGATAATGGAAACCAAATAAGAAAACACTGGCCATTTTGAGAAAACACCGATGCCATTTTGGCTATAATTTGAGAAGATGAGGACTTCTGGCTTCCCTTTTGCTTTTCCTGAGTATGTCACCATTTGACTATGGGGCTTTAAAGAGTCAACCTAAATTTGAGGCTTTAAAGAATCTACCTGATTTGCCCTGCACAGTCTCCAAAACATCAGGACTTTGCAAGGCCCATGCTTCCTGCTACGGCTAAGCATGGAAATGGCTTGTGTTTCCTAAGACAGTAACACTGAGGCCTGGCTAGAAGCCATTAAGGCAGCAGTGACACAGACACTCACTTTCTCCATAGATAACACTCACTCCTTCTCTCCTGTCACATACCAGGACACTTTCTTTCAGGTAGTGTCCCTTAAAATCCTTCCTTCCTCCCTTTTGTAAACGGACTTCCCTCCCCTCGACCCTGGCTAAAAACTGAGGCCACCATAGAAAATTCCCTTGCTTATGACACTGGCCAGGCACTTCCCTCTCCTCCAAGTCCTGCTATCAGGTATGGCAACACCCCTCTGTCTTGGGATCCAGGACACATACCTCTGCACATCCGACAACAGGAGTCTGGAACAGAGACTGGGAATGCACAGGTTAACTTGGGGCAAGTCTTGAGACCGCAGTACACATTACCCTCCTGCCAAGGAAAAATAGAACGGAGGGTCAGGAGGGCCTGGGAATAAGCATAAAATCTTCTTAGCTCAGGACCTGGAATGAGAAGGGACTCAAAACATGCCACTTCTTCCCAGTGTTCTCCCATTGTTAGTTCTAGACACTTCCTAAATGTTATTATGCTCTATTTTCTTTTGTTTACTATTTCTCCATGCCAGAGACTATATTACTGGAGAGTTGGCCCTCCCCCTCCTCACCGGGCCTCCTGGTCTGAGATGGTACAAAGCAGTCCAGGTAAGAGCCACCACTGCCTGCCAACCTGCCAAATAAGGTCTTACTCCTCTATTGTATCCCCTGGTCCCCATCACACCCTAGCTGGATATTGGGGTCTCAGGGAATGCAGATCTGCATTAGAGCCACCTTTTATAATGTTCCAAACCAGGGAGATGAGCTCTCTGGGGTGATACATAACCACATAAGATGATCTAAATGGAGAGTTCAGTTCAGCACAAGGGAAGGGAGAAGAGCAAATTTACCTGCTATTTCTGCCTTTACATAGTTTCCACTCTCTAAAGTTCTATTTTCCAAACATCATTCCTTAAATCTTGTTCTTTTTATTTTAAATATCTTATTCATTTATTTGAGAGAGAGAGAGAGAGAGAGAGAGAGAGAGAGAGAGCGCGAGCGCACAAGCACAGGACCAAGGGAAAGGGCAGAAGGAGAGGAAGAACCAGACCACCCACTGAGCAGGAAGCCCAAAACGGGGCTCGATCCCAGGACCCTGAGATCATGACCTGAGCCGAAGGCAAATGCTTAATCAACCAAGCCAGGTGCCCCTAAACCTTGTTCTTAGAAAGATATTATTCTGGGGCTAGAAAGGTGCCTAAAAAGTCATTAGGAGGGAAGGCCATAACCAAATTCTCCCAAACTACCGAGATATCATATTTTTACTAAAAGTCCCCAAGGGAAGAGATTCTAGAACTTCCCTTTGCAATCCAGTGTTTAATGCCATTACAAGCAAAAAGGTTCCTACATCAAACTTCATTCCTTCACACTTTAGTTGAAACAGACATTTTCTTCCATTTTCTGGTCCTGCCCCTTACATTCTCTGGACTGCACAATCCCATGAAGATAAAATCAATATATACTTTATTCCTAAGGTTTATATGGTTCTTCTGACAGGTTAAGTCAGAGGAATAATCATGTTTTGCTGAAATAATTCTCACTGCAGGACATCAAGGGCAAACTGACTGAGAGACTACATGAGACAGGAACAAAGATCTAGCCCCATTTTCTTGTGAATTGGACTGAGTGGCCTTAGCACCAGTGGCTTTTCTGCTCATAGCATCCCCAAGGCTTCAAATAATTGAGTCCATTTGACGAAGGCTTTGCTGGAGTAACTGTTATAAAAAGGAGGACAGATAAAGACGATAAGCTCATGTTTGTCCATTTAAACAGTCCTAAATCTTTAATAAAGACTAGGATATGACTGGGTCTGACTTCCTTCACATAGGTTAGGGTTGTTTCAGGCTCATGGAAATCAGGGAGTCGGGACTGACAGGGAGGCTTAGGATTTAAATGCAGTGCATCTTGGAGCGTCCTGGGTGGCTGAGTCGGTTGAGCGTCCAACTCTTGCTTTCGGCTCAGGCTATGATCTCACGGGTTGGGTCATGAGCTTGAGCCCTGAGTCAGGGAGTCAGCTTGAGAGTCCTTCCTTCTCCCCCTGCCCCTCCCCCCGCTTGCTGTCTCTCTTTCTCTCTCTCTCTCTCTCTCAAATAAATAAATCTATCTTTTTAAAAAAAAATAAATGCAATTTGTCTTCCTTTTCCAAACATCTTACAGTGTAGGCTCCGAGTACAGGTGTGTAGGTCTTACCGAACAGCTGCACTGGGTACACTGATTCGGTTGCCGGTTCTGAAAGAGCCCTTCAGCCACAAACAGCTCACCGTGTTGGTAAGTGGTCCCGTTGTACTCACAGGACTTGCTGGTCACCTTATTGTTTGCCGGTGGAAGAGAGTCTTCTGGGACAGGGTGGAGAAAAACCACATGGAGTATTGGCATCACTGCAAAGAATTTCATAAATCCCAACAGCAGATGGGGCTGTACTACACAGAGGGAGTTAAAAGATAATCCCTGATTCAGTGGTTGATAAAAGCAACCAGACAAGAATGGCAATGGGCATGACCATCCATCTATTCTTTCATTTGCTGAGCACTTATTGAGTGCCTATTACATGGCAGGTACTGTGATGGGCACAAGACAGAAATCAGAGGACAAGACCCCTGCAGCCACAGAGCTAAGAGACCAGACAAATAACTTGTTAATTTGCCCGCAAGGATGGAGTTCTTTACTCTCTCCCATGTTTTATATCATTGGGCATGTGCTCATATGCTTATTCTGACCTCTGGAGTTGTTGCCCTTTTTTAATTTACAAAATACACTTGACACACAAAGTCTTTTCTTATTTTTAATTCCATCACCAAGCTCACCCTGTCCTCCCACTCTTTTCCACCTGCTGAAGTCCTGTCTGATTTTGGAGGCTCAGGAAAAGTCCATTTTCCTCCACAAAGCATTCCCTAATAGCTCTAGCCCACAACCTGGCCGTTTCCAGACATATGACTTCTGAAATGCACGACCCAGCACTTGAATATTACTATAACTCCCATTTGTGACTTACAGTCACCTAGCCAACAATTTAGAAGGGATTTCACATATGTTATTGCAAGGAAACCTCATAGCAACCTTATTGACCAAGTAAGTCAGATCTTTCACTCCGTTTTTCACTTAAGGGTAACAAGCCTCTGAGGTTTACTTTTCCAAAGCCCCAGACTTAGTAAGTGATGGCCCCAAACTCCATCTTCTTTCTGTCAACCTAGGTGCACATGTGTATGTACAGCTTTTTAAGAACTTGATTGCTGCCTTACAGAGTCTCTCTTCTCTGTGGTGTCTAATGTAGGGTTGTCATGGAGCAAAATATTAATGCACCAATGCAGTTGGTGAGTTGACTCTAAGGAATGGTCTCAAGATGTCTTTTTACACACTCACACATGCACACACACATACCCAACAATGAACAAGCCCCCAGTTTAAACTCATCACTAATGTACCAATTAACAACAGATATAAACAGGGCTTGGAAAGCGCCCGCTGTAGAACAGCGGGAAAAGAGAAATCAAGGTAGTTGTGTGTTTTGCTAGGGGAAGGCTTAGACAGTTCGACCAATCCTTTGTTTCCCATCAGTCAAAAGTATAATGCAAACGAGTCCATCTTATGGGTTAATTATACCTCAGTACAACTGTTTAAAAAAAAAAAAAAACAGAATGATACTCTGGTTTCTCTTCAGATGGTACAAATCTTTTTCTTTTTGAAAAAAAAACAGTGCAATTATTCTTAGGATGTAGCTGAAAATGAGGCTAATGGTAGTAACAATAATAATAATAATAATAATAATAATAATAATAAAGTATTAGTTAACATTTATTGAACCCTAATTAATATGCAAGGCACAATGGTGAATGCTTTTCCATATGTGATTACATTGACTTTTACTAGTAACATTCTGAAATGCACACAATTATGCCCATTTTGCTGATGGGGAAACTCATCACTAATGTACCAATTAACAAGGCTTAAGAAACTAACTGTCTTGCCCCAGGTCTCACAAATCGTGAGCTATGGTAACACCAACAACTGAACTGATGTCTGACTGATTCTAGAATCTTCTATCCTCACCACTATCAAGGAGGGTGTTGAGTCAAACCTGTAACAAGGGAGGGACCATTTAATTTAAAAACCAAAACCAAGGGTTCCTGGGTGGCTCAACTGGTTAAGCGACTGCCTTCGGCTCAGGTCATAATCTCAGAGACCCAGGATCGAGCCCCACATCGGGCTCCCTGCTTGGCGGGCAGCCTGCTTCGCCCTCTCTCACTCCCCCTGCTTGTGTTCCCTCTCTCGCTGTGTTTCTCTCTGTCAAATAAATAAATAAAATCTTAAAATAAATAAAAACCAAAACCAGTGGAACAGGAAGGCTGAGTAGTTCCTGTAGAATGTTTTGGCCTCTGATACACAGGAAACTGATATCACATTTACTTTGGCTTCAGTGATTTGCGTAACTAACTCAATTCCATACTTTGCTGGATAAATTGATCTAGCTGCAATTTCTGAGTAAGCCACTCCTTAGGTGTTAACTACTTATTAATGACTCCTTACCGAAATCAAAAGAGGTTAAAAAGTTTAAAAGAAGACTTAAGGGCACCTGGGTAGCTCCATCGGTTAAACATCCGACTCTTGATTTCAGCTCAAGTCATGATTTCAGGGTTGTGAGATTGAGCCCCACACTCAGCGGGAAGTCTGCTTAAGATTCTCTCTCTCCCTCTCCCTCTGCCACTCCCCCACCCCCGCTTACATGCTCTCAATAAATAAATCTGAAACAAAAGGGAAAGAAAAGAAGTCTTAGCTCCTAGAGAATGTTTAACTCATACCAGTTGACCCTAAGTCCCTGCTCCTGCCCACAGGTACACACCAGCTGTAGCTGGTAGAAAGGAGTAAAATTCCCTGGAAAAAGGACAGGGGCAGGCCCATTCAACCCCTGGGCTCTAATTATACCAAATCTCAGTATTTTGTGGTGAAGAAAAATTGGGATGACCTACCAAAGAATATCTACCATGACTCGTACAGGAATTGACAGATCTTTGGAATGTCAAAAGAAGAAAAAGAAGGTTGGTATTATTTTGCCTCAGAAGAATGTGGACTGATTTTTGAAATGGGCCTGCTACCAAGGGATTGACGGGGAAGCAACTTCAGGGTGAGGTTTTCCAGTGGAATCATGACTTTGAGAGTCTTTCTTGCAACAGTCTTCAAAGTAGCCTGGCATAGAGTCTATTAATCTACTCAACAGGAGATGGGGAGAAAGCAAAAGAAAGACAAAACAGAATCAAAGAAAAAGAAACCAACTATGATGATGCTTACTGATAGTTTTACACAATACATTTATCTTACTATCTTTCCATGTATACTTACTGCATTCTTTTAATAGCCCTAACAGAGTGGTGAGAGAATGAGGAAATGAGGCTATTGATACACTAAAAGATTTGGCCCACGCCACCCAGCTACTCAACAGGAAAGCCAACTCAGAAACAGAGTTTTCTTGTCTCAAAGTCTGTGCTCTTTTCAGGGTGGGTGTTACACACTGGCAGATGGAAAGGATAATATTCAACCTTAAAAAAGACATCTCGCCACTTGCAACAACATGGCTGAATTCGGAGGACATTATACTAAGTAAAATAAGGCAGATACAGAAAGGAAAAAAAATGCATGGTCTCACTTTTTGCGAAATCTCGTCAAATATATAGAAGCAGAGAGTAGAACAGTGGTTACCCCGGGGCTGGGGGAAATGGGGAGATATTGGTCAAAAGGTATAAAGTTGCAGTTACATAAGACGAATATATCTATAGATCTAATGTACAACATGATGAGTATAATTAATAATACTAGGGTTGTATCCAGGACATTTGCTAAGCGAGCAGATTTCAGGTGTTCTCCTCACAAAGTAAATGGTAACTATGTAAAGAGATGATGTTAATTAGCTTGATTCTAATAATCATTTCAATATATATACATATGTATATAAAATAAGCATATTGTACACCTTAGACATACACTATTTGTACTAAAGCAAAGATTGTTCTCTTAAACTGGGAGGTAAGATCACGGAGTCAAAAACCCCAGCGTGAGTACCCACTTTCCGTAACTTTTCACAAGCCACTTTGCCCCTCTGGTCCTTAGTTTTTCTATCTAAGAGTGGGATGTCATGTATGGAAGTATTGAATCACTATATTGTACACCTGAAACTAATATAGCATTGTATGATAACTACACGTGAAGTAAACTAAAAATACATATATATATATATAAAGGCACCCCCAAACTTAGAGGATTAAAACCATCCAAACCCCAAATCATCATCATAATAAATTAATAAAATGGGCATGGACACAAATGTGTCCCTTACATTCCTTATAACACAAAGTAAAGAATGTACACTCTGAGAAATAAATAAGAAAGAAAGAAATTGGAGAAGTGACTTGTAATCTGCAGTTTTATCAAATAAAAATGGGTAGTTGCTTTATAAAAAAAATGGGACAGGAGACTCAAATCTTCTCTTGCATCTTCAGAATAGGTCAACACAGCATGCAGGGTGCCACTGAAGCAAAGAAGGCCACCTGGTACTCTACCCTTCCTAGATTTTCCAAGGTGGTTGGGCTTCTAACCAACTATGCTTGGAACACATTCTATGTTCCTGGCCGAACACTGGAAGAAAATCAGTGCAAAGCAAAGCTGGCCTCAGGGCCCCTCAGGGCAATGCTACTCTGAGGAGGAGTGGGACAAGGAAGAGTGGGTTAAGCAGACAAGGGGGAAGCCACGTGACTACAGTTGTGCTGGGAAAGAAAGTGTTCCTTCTGTGCTCCCCTCATAGGGATGCTCTCACATGCAGCAGAACTGTGACTTCTGGGGGACTCAGAAAAACACTCCCCTATCCTCAATATCTCTCCCTTTCTTTGATCTCACTGGTGCCTAAAATGCTAGCACTAGAAGTCCATTCTTTTGGGGTAAATGGTTGCCTTTTTGCAATCAGATTTTATAATCCCAGTATTTCCTTTTTTAAAATTTTTTAATCCCAGTATTTCTGTGAGAGGTTACACATGGTCTAGAATATCTCAGTATGAATAACTTTGCCACAAATTTGTTGTTTTGTTTTTTGCTCTTAAGAGAAACTGGCACATTTTACCAAGAAGTCTGTGGTCCTATCCCACTTCCTTTGGTATACCATTCTCTCTCCTCCTGGCACTGGCCTTCTTCCCACCCCCCAGAACTCAAAGTCCTCATGCGGCTGCTGACTTCTCCACTCTCTACCCTCAAGTTTTTATTTTCTTAGCGGGCCACTTCTTGGCAAGCCAGAAAGCCTACTTGTATGTCAGGAGACAAATCAGCTCCCAGTGTTTATGAGAGAAATGCAAACCTCTCCAGAGCTCCCAGGGAACAACTGCCAATCTCCTGGACTCCAAGTCCCTTCTCTTGCCCATCACTACTGATACTTGGGTTCCTACTTGACACTTGATGGCTGAGCCTGGTGCTAATGTTTCCAGTCTGGTTTTCAGTCATTCTACTGCTGTGGTCCCAGCAGACACGTTGGAGGTGTGGTGGAGAGGACATTTAGAGACAAAGATAGAAGGCTTGAGGTAAGATGTTGCCTTCCCTTTAATTATGATGAGATACACACACACACACACACACACACACAGAGAGAGAGACAGAGAGAGAGAGAGAGAGAGAGAGAGACAGAGAGAGACAGAGAGAGAGAGAGAGAGAGACAGAGAGAGAGAGAGAGAGAGAGAGAACTGTATAGTCCAAAGGGTTTGACCCTAGATCTCAGAAACCCAAGAAGGAAAAGACCAAAGGGCAAGGAAAGAAGTCCTGAGATAGGGTATTGCTTGTATGTAGGCAATGTTTTCTGCTGTCTCACATCAATGCAAATGAAAAGTATCAAACCTGGTCTCTGGGGTCTGCAAACGTTAGGTACAAATCCCAGCTTTGGCATGTCTTTGATCTGTGACCTCAAGAACGTTACTTGATCTTTTTGCACCTTGATTCCTTGTCTTCATCATGACTATGGCCTCTACCTCATACGGCTGTCAGGTTTAGAGACCATTTACTTTAAAAAAGCCCCAAAGTGGCACCTGGGTGGCTCGGAGGGTTGAGCCTTTGCCTTCGGCTCAGGTCATGATCTCAGAGTCCTGGGATCGAGTCCCACATTGGGCTCTCTGCTCAGCGGGGAGCCTGCTTCCTCCTCTCTCTCTGCCTGCCTCTCTGCCTATTTGTGATCTCTCTCTCTGTCAAATAAATAAATAAAATATTTTAAAAAGCCCCAAAGTATCTGGTACGTAACAGTGCACACAGTAAATGGTAAGTGGTGTTGGTAGAGAAAAAAGGCCCACAGAAGAACACAGAGGTATTTCCTTGTTTTGAAGAATAACTGGACAGTTAATAAAATGGTGATTGCTTCATGCTTGTGTGTACAGTAAGTGCTCTGAGGATAATGACAGTTAAGAGACCATTTTCCTTTTTTTCCTCCTTCTTCATTCAACATCTACTTATGGGGTCTTTGACTATAAATGGCATAGACAGGTCTTCAAGCTTACCTTGAAAACAATTGGTACCATGCTGGGTTGGAGGTGCAGAGGTAAATAAGACATGACCCTGACTTCAAGGAGAATCCTGCTGTCAAAGGGGCTCACATTAAAAGATGTTAATTGCTAACATACTTAGATAACCTGAAAATGTTGATGCTGGGAGGCCAGATTATTGCCAATTGCCAAACTATGTCAAATGGGAAGAAATGTCACCTGCACCATGAACAATCTAGGTTAGACACTAGCAAGCACCTTAACCGTATTTCTCATTCCAAAATTCAGTTTGAAGTTTCTGTGGGGAAAAAAAATTCTACTTGAAGGCCAAAGACTAGACTAGGTGACTATTTCAGGCCCCTTCCAACCATAGAAAATCAATCCTACCAAGCTCATCACAGCTCTCTGCTCCTACTTATGGGACAGATCCTAGCTAGGACTCTGTGTTCCCAGTCCAACCACAATGAGATGAATCTCTCCTCCCAACACTATTCAGCACCTCTGTGAGGGGCGCCTGGGTGGCTCAGTCGTTAAGCATCTGCCTTTGACTTGGGTCATGATCCCTGAGTCCCAGGATCGAGCCCCCCATCGGGCTCCCTGCTTGGCGGGAGGCCTGTTTCTCCCTCTCTCACTGCTTGTGTTCCCTCTCTAGCTGTGTCTCTCACTGTCAAATAAGTAAATAAAATCTTTAAAAAAAAACTGTGGATAGTGGGAGCTGGTACAGCACTTTCTAAAACAAATTATTTTAAAGTGTATAAATCTGGGCTGCCTTTTGGCCTTGGCCCAGATGGAAAGAAAGGAGACGCCTAAGGGTGCTCAGCCTTGACACCATGTGGGTTCAGGTGGGTGTTTCTCCGGAATGCTCACTAAGAGCAAAAATACTGCTTTAAATGGATCCAGCAGCCACACCTGGGATGCCTACCATTTAGATTTCTTCCTTTCATTGTTCCAACTCCTCTTCTCTTTGCCCTGGGCCTCTCCAAAGGGCAGCTTAATTGCATCTGCTTTCTTGGGGCAGAGACCTAAGATTTTCAGATCTTCCCCAAACTGTCTTCTATGAAAACTGAACTCCTCTCTGGCTTCCCACATTGAGGTCTTCATAGGGAGGCTTGGGATTCATCTCCTTTATTCATACCCAGGTGCCAAGACAATGATTGAGAAAAGGTTATTTTTCTAGATAATGATATCATTATGTGCGCCTCTGGCACTTTATCCATAACAAAGCTGTAGAGCATGAGGCAAGGGATATGGAACCTTCCAGAAGGGCTTCCATAGGGCTTATGTGTGGGAGATGACTGAAAGTACAGCCTCCAAGATCTGTCCTATTTGGAGGAGAGGCCTGACTCCAGAGTTTCACATTTGGGTCTAAATTCGAGCTCACTATTAATTAGTTGCCATGCATTAACGGAGCAAATCAGTTCACTTTACCGAGCCTCGTTTCCCCTATCTATAAAATGAAGCTGATAATAAGACCTACCTCATAGTTGGTTGTGAGGAACCAACAAGATGAAATGCAAAGTGCTTGGCCATAGTACTGGGTGAGTATTAAAGCTTAGTAAATGCTGCTATTGTATTACTATTAGCTATAAAAGAATTTCTGGAAGGCAGGAAGCAGGTTGCTAAGGGAGGAGATGTGGAACTGCTTAATCTTTATGGCAGGTGCCTGCATTAGATTGAACGTCTAGGTCCTCCCTGCCCCACAGATTCATATGTTAAAAACCCAGTCTCCAATATGATGGTATTAGGAGGTGAGGCCTTTGCAGAAGACACGAACAGACATTTTTCCAAAGAAGAGAGCACCTGCATGGCTTAGTCGGTTAAGCATCCGACTCTTGATTTTGACTCAGGTCATGATCTTAAGGTCATAACACTGAACCCCACATTAGGCTCCATGCTCAGCATGGAGTCTGCTCAAGATTCTCTCTCTCCCTCTCCCCCTCACCCTGCTTGTGTTCTCCTCCTCTCTCTTTCTGTCTCTCTACTAAATAAATAAATAAAATCTTTTAAAAAGCTGATTGTTTCTATTTCCTTGGTGTTAGTCGTGATCTTTCCCCTTTCATTCATGATTTTATTAATTTGGGTCTTCTCCCTTTTCTTTTG
The DNA here is from genome assembly GCA_004023965.1 of Spilogale gracilis. Classification (NCBI taxonomy): domain Eukaryota; kingdom Metazoa; phylum Chordata; class Mammalia; order Carnivora; family Mephitidae; genus Spilogale; species Spilogale gracilis. Next base: position 23,179 of record PITA01002369.1, on the reverse strand, counting down.
GATTAGTTTGGCCAATGGTTTATTGATCTTATTGATTCTTTCAAAGAACCAGCTTCTAGTTTCATTGATGTGTTCTACTGTATCTCTAGTTTCTGATTCATTCATCTCTGCTCTAATACTAATTATTTCCTGTCTTGTGTGGGGGGTTGGTTTAATTCCAGTTCTTAAGGTGTAATGAGAGTTGGTGTATTCAGGATTTTTCCATTTTTTTGAGTGAGGTTGGATGGCTATGTATTTCCCCCTTAGGACTGCCTTTGCTGTATCCCATAGGTTTTGGATCAATGTATCTTCATTCTCATTGGTTTCCATGAAGTGTTTCAGTTATTCTTTGATTTCCTGGTTGATCCACAGATTCTTGAGCAGGATCATCTTTAGCTTCCAAGTGTTTGATTTTCTTCTGAACTTTTTATTGTGGTTGAGTTCCAGTTTCATGGCATTGTGGTCAGAGAATATGCAGGGAATAATCTCAATCTTCTGGTATCTGTTGAGCCCTGATTTGTGACCTGGTAAGTGGTCTATTCTGAAGAAGGTTCCATGTGCACTCAAGAAGAATGAGTACTCTGCTGTTTTAGGGTGCAATGTTCTGAATATATCTATGAGATCCATCTGGTCCAATGTGTCATTCAAGGCTCTTGTTTCTTTGTTGATTTTCTGTTTAGATGATCTGTCCATTGTTGACAGTGGTGTGTTAAGATCTCCTACAATTAATGTGTTCTTATCAATATGACTCTTTATTTTTGCTTAACAGTTGGCTTAAGTAGTTGGCTGCTCCCATGTTGGGGGCATAAATATTTACAATTATTAGATCTTTTTGGTGTATAGACCCTTTGAGAATGATGTAGTGTCCTTCTGTGTCTCTGACTACAGTCTTTAGATTAAAATCCAATTTGTCTGATATGAGAATCCCTACCTCGGCTTTCTTTTGAGGTCCGTTGGCATGAAAGATGGTCCTCCATCCCCTCACTTCAATCTAGAAGTGTCTTTAGATTCAAAATGTGTCTCTTGTAAACAGCATATGGATGGGTCCTGTCATTTTGTCCAGTCTGCAACCCTGTGCCTTTTTATTGGAGCATTTAGGCCATTCACATTGAGAGTGATTATTGATAGATACGTTTGTATTGACATCATGTTGACTGTGAAGTTCATGCTTCTATAGATTACCTCTGTAAATTTCTCTTCTGTGTCACTCTTGTGTTCATTTCTCTTTTATAGAACCCGTCTTAGTATTTCTTGTAGTGCTGGCTTGGTGGTTGCATAATCTTTTAGACTGGCAGTCGTGGAAGCTCTTTATTTCTCCTTCCATTCTGAAAGTCAATCTTGCTGGGTACATTATCCTTGGTTGCATATTTTGTCATGCAATTTCCTGAATATGTCTTGCCAGCCCATTCTGGCTTGCCAGGTTTCTGTGGAAAGGTCTGACGTTATTCTGATGGTCCTCTCTCTATAGGTAAGGGATCGCTTTCCCCCAGCTGCCCTTAAGACATACTCTTTGGTTTTATGACTCACGAATTTCACAATTATGTGCCTGGAGGTTTTTCTGGCCTCATTAATTCCATAGAAGGTATACAAATGGCTAACAGACACATGAAAAAATGTTCAGCGTCACTAGCTATCAGGGAAATTCAAATCAAAACCACACTGAGATACCACCTTACACCAGTCAGAATGGCCAAAATTAACAAGTCAGCAAACAACAAGTGTTGGAGAGGCTGCGGAGAAAGGGGAACCCTCCTACACTGTTGGTGGGAATGCAAGTTGGTGCAGCTGCTTTGGGAAACAGTGTGGAGATTCCTGAAAAAATGAAAAATAGAACTACCCTATGACCCTGCAATTGCATTACTGGGCATTTACCCCAAAGATACAGATGTAGTGAAAATAAGGGCCATATGTACCCCAATATTCATAGCAGCAATGGCCACAATTGCCAAACTGTGGAAAGAGCCAAGGTGCCCTTCAACAGATGAATGGATAAAGAAGATGTGGTCCATATATACAATGGAATACTACACCTCCATCAGAAAGGATGAATATCCAACTTTTGTAGCAACATGGACTGGACTGGAAGAGATTATGCTGAGTGAAATAAGCCAAGTAGAGAAAGTCAAGTATCACATGGTTTCACTTACTTGCGGTGCATAAGGGTAATATAGAGGACAGTAGGAGAAGGAAAGGAAACGGGAAGTAGGGTAATTCAGGGAAAGAAATGAAACACAGGAGACTTTGGACACAGAAACAACCTGAGGGACTTGGAGGGAGGGGGTGGGGGGATGGGAAAGCCTGGTGGTGGGTACTGAGGGCACCTATTGCATGGAGCACTGGGTGTGGGGAATGGGGAATGAATCTTGGAACACTGGAAAAAAAATTTTAGTAACAATAAAAAAAAAGAAAAAAAAAAGAAGATGGGGCACCTGGGTGGCTCCATTGGTTAACTGTCTGCCTTCAGCTCAGGTCATGATCCTGGGGCCTAGGACAGAGTTCCATGTTGGGCTCCCTGCTCAGCGGGGAGTCTGCTTCTTCCTCTTCCTCTTCCCTTCCCCCTGCTCATGTGTGCTCTCTCTCTCTCTCTCAAATAAATAAAATATTTTTTAAAAAAGAAGACATACAGATGGCTAACAGACACATGAAAAGATGCTCAATATTACTCATCATCAGGGAAATACAAATCAAAACTACAATGAGATCATCAATCTCCTCACACCAGTCAGAACGGCTAAAATGAACAACACAGAAAACAACAGATGTTGGCAAAGATGCAGAGAAAGGGAAACCCTCTTATGCTGTTAGTGGGAATGCCAACTGGTGCAGCCACTCTGGAAAACAGTGTGGAGCTTCCTCCAAATGTTAAAAAATAGAGCTACCCTATGACCTGGCAATTATGTTACTAAGTATTTACCCAAAGGATAAAAAAAATACTGATTCAAAGGGATACATGAACCCTGAAGTTTATAGCTGCAATGTCCGCAATAGCCAAACTATGGAAAGAACCCCAGTGTCCATCGACTGATGAATGGATAAAGAAGTGGTACATGTATGCAATGGAATATTACTCAGCCACCAAAATGAACAAAATCTTGCCATTTCCAATGAGTGGATGGAGCTAGAGAATATGATGCCAAGTGAACTCAGTCAGTCAGAGGTAAGTATATGATTTACCTCCAATGTGTAATTTCAGAAACAAAACAAAGGAGCACAGGGAAAAGAGTGAAAGAGCCAAAACAAGAAACAGAGTCTTAACTACAGGGATCATGCTGATCATTACCAGAAGGGAGGTGGGAGGATGGGAAATAGGTGATGGGGAAGAAAGGGGACACTTGCTGTGATGAGCACTGCCTGTTGTAAGGAAGTGCTGAATCACTAAATTGTATATGTGAAGCTAATATTACACTGAATATTAACTAACTAGAATTTAAATATAAACTTGAAAGAGAAGACAAAAAAGGAGGTGGGGTCTTTGGGAGGGGATGAGGTCAAGATGGCAGAACCTCCCAAATGGGACCAGTGCCCTTATCAGAAGAGATAAGAGATGGGAGGGAGGTGATCTTTGTTTTCAGCATGAAGGTGACTGACTATAAGCCAAGAACTGGGGTCTCACCAGACACCATATCTGCTGGCCATTTGATCTTGGACTTCCCAGCCACCACAACTGCAAGAACTAAATGTTTGTTGTTGAAGCCATCAATCTCTGGTATTTTTTTTCCAGCAGCCCAAGCTAAGATAACTGTTTGCCACTCCCCCGTAGAACTTCTCAAAAACAGCCAGATTCTGAGTGCTGACTCGAAAGTCACCTATGAGCCATCACATTCACCAAAAATTCTTTTATGCCCCTGTTCCGGGCTGACTGGTGGCATAGACCCTTCTCACTACAGCAGAGCTTACAAAGGTGGCAAGCACACTCTGTCTCTAAACTCTTTTCCACTTTGCTTCTCCAGAGTGCCTGACGTGGCCTCAGGTTCAAGCATTCGTTAGAAAATGGCTTTACCTTGCCCAGAGGTTTAATGAGTTCACATTAGAGAATACCAAAGACTGGAAAGGAGTTCCCCAATGAAGAGCAAGGCCTCGGCGCAGGAGACAAAAACAAACAAACAAACAAACAAAAACAGTGTGCTACCACTTTGCACGCACCGAGGATGGCTATCATAAGACAGAACATAGAAAAACAACAAAAAACCAATAACACCAAGTGTTGGCGAGGACATGGAGAAAGCCTCATCCACTGCTGGTGGGAGTGTAGCAATATAAAATGGTGTAAAATGGAAAAGTCTGGCAATTCTTCCAAGTTCAATATAGAGTTACTACCTGGACCAGTAATTCCACTGTGGGGCATGTACCCAAGAGGAGTCAAAGCCGGGACTCAGGTTAGGTATGCGAATCTTCACAGCAGAGTTATTCAATCGCCAAAAGGTGAAAACAATCCAAATGCCCATCAATGGATAAAAAGATCGGTATATCCGTAACAGTGTTATATTATTCAGTTACAATAGATCACCCTCAAAAACATTGGGGTAAGGAATAAAGCTGGTCACATAACGCATGTTTCCACTTATATTAAATGGCCAGAACAGGCAAATCCAGAGAGACAGAAAGTAGATCTGTGTAAGTCAGGAGCTGTGGGGAGGGGAGGATGAAGGGTGACTACCAGAGGATGAGGCTTCTTTTGAGGATGAGGAAAATATTCTGGAAGTGGACAGTGGTGATGGTGTAGTACCTTGCGACACCACTAAACCCAACTAAACTGTACGCTTTAAGAGCGTAAATGGTATGTGAATTATATCTCAAAAAAGCTATTACCAATAAAACGAAACCACTAAACATTCGACAACGTGGACACCGGGGCTGAGTATCGGAGCGGTGCGGGCCTTGGACAAAGAAGGAAAGGTAAATGAAAAAGGAAAGAAGAACCCACAAATGGCAGGCCTGGGATGGGGTGGGGTGGCGACCCAAGTCATGGTTTTTTCTGGGGTTCCGTGGCCATGCCACGGGGTACCCACCTTGGGAGATGGGGCAGCTCTGCCAGACAGCTGAGCGAAAGAAGCTGTGTGATGGCAGGGAGGATTTCCCTACTCGGAAACTTCAAGAAGGCTGGGTTAAGGCCCACACCTTCAGCAAGACTAGTGGCCTCCCTACTTGCGTCCCCCCAGCCCACCTCCCCCACCCCCAGTGGGGGTCCACGCAGGGAAATCTTGCTGCAATTTCAGGAGATCACTCTGAAGCTCGACACAGACACAACACTCTGTCCCCAGCAAGAAGGTGCCGAGTGAGAGGAAACAGTCATCTGGGGGCTGTCTTTCATCCCACTTCCCTTAATGTTCCAGCTGTTGGCAGTCAGTAGCTGACCCTGCCTGGGTATGCCCTCTTGTCAGACAGATGCCAGCAAGGACGGCTTGAGGAGAGGGTTTGGGCCAGAGAAGAGGCCGTCTCTCTACACCAAGCACTGCTGGCGGCCTGGGCACCAGAATGGGGGTAGGGGGGCACATGCCTTCTTGGTTGGCCAGTACCACTGACTTACTCCGTTCAGTCTGCATCTCTGGGCCTCGGTTTCGAAAGAACTTGCTTGCATTTGTGAGTAGGTGTAAATATTCGTCGCGGGCAATCATTTCATTTGCTTCTACTTACAAGGCAGGAGTAAAAATACACAAGATTACGTTCTGTTTGTCCAGTTTTTTTTGTTTTGGTGTGTGTGTGTGTGTGTGTGTGTGTGTGTGTGTGTGTTTGGAAAAGGCTCAGGGAGACGAGAAGCAATGGATGACCCAGGGTCCAGAGCTTACTATAGCTCTTAATGGTCTGGCCAACTCCGAAAAGGCCCCTCGGTGTGTGGTTTGCTGCCTTTCAGATGGCAACACTAGCCTTGTGGTGTCAGCCACCTGCCAAGTGTCCAAGGCTTGAAGCTCTAGGTGGGCAGAAGCCCCAGGGTAGGGCCCAGCCCGGGGGATTGAAGCACATCTCAAAGATCCATCCTTGGCTCAAGAACGCTCTACTTCGGACCAACCGGGCCTTCGCCCCACTGTGCTCCTCGGCCACTCTGCGCTGGCTCACACTAGACCCACCCACCTCCACGGACTACACTTTGCTTCGTCATATTTTATCTGGCCCTCACTGTCCATCCCACATGCTCTGATTTCCTGTAACAGGTAGAACGGTTTGTCTGTACCCTAGAGTCTAACCCCTGTAAACCAGGGTACTGTTTGCTAAGTGATACAGAAGGATAAAGAGGGCAAGACTTACGTCTTGACTTCTCTATCTCCTGCTGGCTCCAACTCCACAACAGAGGAACAGGAGTTCACATAGTAATATAAGCTCTCAGATTGTGAGTCTATTAATTCAGTTAAGACATCTATGTGCCCAACCAGGGGCAAGTTTGTTCTTTATTTAAGTCCCAGAGAACCAGAGAGCAGGAAGCATGACTCTCGAAAGGGCTTCTGAAGGAGTTACAGAATTTTGTGTATGAGGGTATTTGCATACTACTGAGAAGAGGGTCCAAGAGTTCCATCAGCTTCTCAAAATATATTCCCGGGCCCAAAAGAGGTGTGTCTACCTAGTTTAAGATAAAGGGAAGAGCCTGTGGCGTTCACCTTAACAGCACAGGAACTCTGTTGGGAGTTCAGTCCACGTTGTAGGGTTCCAGAGTCCCACATGCTCATTTTCAGCTTTCTATGTGCTGTGGAAAGCTCCCCAGAATCCAGTCTTTAGAACGAACCTCTATGTTCTGTCCTGTCACAAATGTCTTCTTCCGCTTTACTGAATAGCTTTATCATCAGCTCCATTATACAGCCCATGGACAATTCCTGTCTCATTACATAAGCCTTCTGAAGTTTCCCATGTGTATCACCATGAGAAGAGTGGAAATCACCTCCTCTCTCCACAGATACTGATGAGACCCAGATTTGCCAAGGGGACCCTCCCTGTTAAGTAGTGCCAAAGCAAGGACTCGGACTTAAATTTACCTTGAGCCACAAAGTGTGAGGGTGAAAGAAGCCACTTAAATCCAGTCCAACAACTAGAGAAAAGAGAAAACAATCCCTTCTATTTCCAGGAGTTAACTTCTGAAATCCAAGTCTTCATCTTAACTTGGGATTATGTAGCCCAACAGTAAGAACCCCCTTCTTCAATGGCTGATAGGTTGTTCTTATTCCTATGCTACTCTACTATGGATTCTTAAAATTTTTTCTAATCACCCACTGCTGTAACAAGTGGACTCATAGTTGAAATGGGAATATGAAATCAACTAGGCTGCATGACACCTAATTGTTAACGACAGGTTTTGTGGTAACATGTCATTCCCTACCATCCCCCTCTTTTCCCTAAATAAAGAATGAGTTCTACTATTACTCTGTTAGTTCTAATCCTTGGGGAGTAAGGCTTTTTTTTTTTTTAGGTCAACGACCCTTTGAAATGGACAAATTAGTCACTACCCTCAAGCAGCATTTCCAGAAACAATGTGCGGCATCTGGCTGAAGACAGTGGGGAGTGTAGTCAAGCATTCCTTTGTATTGCCTACCCCAGCATTTCCCAAGTCCGCTCTGCAGAACACTCCTAGTCCGCAAGATGTCCTGTGCAAACAAAATTCTGTGCTTCAAATAAAGTTGGGAAAAGATCCATAGTCTAGGTTCACAATATCCCTTTCAGTGCATTGACAGATACCCAAAGTCCCATAGTAAAGGACCCTGTTTCATTACTCCCCCGCGTTTTCTCTGACTGAAATTACTGAAACACTGCACTTTTATTTTTTCCTCGGTGGAATAGCTATGAACATCCTGGGAAGACTCATAACTAGTTATTTTGATGATCTGGATAGCTGCCACCTCGTGGACACGAGACACTACTGAGTTCAGGATCCCGCTCCCACTGTCAGTCACTCAACCTTCAGCTAAGACCTAACGTGTTTCTCCCTGGGTAGATGTGTAGCATTTCCTGAGCCTTTTCTTTTTCCTTCTCATCGGGCACCAGGGAGGACGGAAGTCAAGCCCAGGAATTTTAGAAGCCAGTGAAGTGATTTCAGCAATGAAGTTATTTGGTGAGATGAACATTTCTGAGAGGCTGGTCTAGGATGACTGGAGGGGAGACCGTGAGGTGGGAGGCAAAACCTGTCAGGAGGCTAAAGAAAGGACCCATTGTTATCACATTACATACTCAAGGAAGAAAAGAGGCATTCAGTACTTGAGGATTAATTGAGAAAACGTATCCCCAAACACACATTTTGTTGTGTTTGGAAAAGTGTTAGTGGCAGGCTTCAGAAAGTGGTCCCTGGAGGCCATTGGCAGAGGCTGAGAGAAGGCGGTGGCCCACGAAGGTTCCGGGCTGTTGGAGCAAGTCAGAGTGCTGTGAGGAAAAGTCAGTCCATCTCTTCCCTGAGACCGAAAGAGACGGTTCATCTGCCGTGTCATGGAACTACCAGAGGAAAAGAGAATGTATCTTGTTTCCCCCTCATAGGAGACCCTTTAAGTATGGAAGCCGAAGTCCTTCTTGGGCCAAGGTTAACATAGGTAAGAGTACACAATGCGGAGAACAAAAAGGAAGTGTTTAGGGAACCTATTTTTTCTTAAAGATTTTATTTATTTGAGAGAGAGAGAGCACACAAGTAGGCAGAGTGGTAAGCAGTGGGAGAGCAAGAAGCAGGCTCTCCACTGAGCAGGGAGCCTGATGCAGGTCTCGATCCCAGGACCCTGGCATGACCTGAGCCAAAGGCAGATCCTTAATGACTGAGCCACCCAGGTACCCCAAGGGAACCTAAATTCAAAAGAACTTCACCTCTGCTTGCAGTGGGATGATGACTCTTCCTCAGGAAATAGAGGCGTGAATGGTGAAGAAATGTCAAAATCCCTTGCAAATTTCCAGTTGGAAACTGGGTTTCTTCTCTTGACAGCCAGATGCCGCTGAGATGGCCCCTGCCCATCCCCTCAATTTTTGAGTGAAGTTTATTATGGACAATGGTGGTTGTAGGGGTCAGAGACTAAGCAAGTAGACAAGGTATGCTGCCATCTTTGGATTTACCAGGACTGGAAAGTTATTTATGAGGTTCAGTCATTGCTTTGGGCCAGTGATTCTCAAAAGAGGGGAATCCCTTCATTCTCAAGAGGACCAAGGTCTCTGGTGAGAGCCGTTTCAAGGTTCACACCCTGGCCCAGCCCAACTTGGGAACCACTGAACATCACGACAGACGTCACCGATGGGAGTGTGGTATGTGCAGACAATTCAGAGGTGGAAATGGATCTGCCCGCCATGGTTCTGATAACTACAGCGACAGCATCAGAATCATTCACACCTGGAATTTACTGATGCGGGCTTCCCCTGAGCAGGCTCTGCCTTCAGCACTGTATAGGTTCCTGTGCATTAGCTCTCTTCTCTGGAATGCTGCGCCAAGGGGTAGGTGTTGTTATTATCTCCCTTTACAGTTATGGACACTAAAGTAGGGAAGTGACTAAACTGGAACCAGAAGCAAGGTGGTGTCTGGTCCCAGAAGTGAAGCTCCACTCCACTGCTCTTCAGATCCACACTGCATTATTTGAAAGCACAGCTTGGCTAAAATAGCCACCCACACAAAATCCTGTCTGACGCTCAAATTGTTTCTCTGAAGTTCACCTCCCTTAAAAGAATCCCCTGTGTCGCTCATGCTGGCTTTCACACACACACTCTCTCTCTCTGGCACAGCAAAGGAAACAACCAACAAAACAAAGAGGCAACCCACGGAATGGGAGAAGATATTCGCAAATGACACTACAAAAGGCTGGTATCCAAGATCTATAAAGAACTCCTCAAACTCAACACCCAAATAACAGATGATCACATCAAAAATGGGCAGAAGTCATGAAGAGACACTTCTACACAGAAGACATACAAATGGCTAACAGACACATGAAAAAATGTTCATCATCATTAGCCATCACGGAAATTCAAATGAAACATTTCAATATTGACAGGATGTTGGTAAAGACTCCAGTCGGTGATTCGGCAGCTCAAACCCTTCCTAGGAAAAGTCACTCTTGCGTAACACAAGTATACAGTAGTATACACAATGTTGTGTGTTCATCAAACCTACCTTCTTCCTCTCCACCCCATCCCTGCCCCCAACACCCAGCTACACTGCATTTTGTAGCCTCGGAAGCAGGTAGGTGGGGCAACCGGAATACACGCTAATCAACAGAATGTGGTGAGAAATGACATACACTTTGAGGCCTGACCTGCAAAACCTCATTCACAACCCTTCTTTTTTTTCCCTAGGCTAAGGGTGATCCACATGCAGACGATCCCATGGAAGACTCCAAGACACTAGAGGATGTCCAGGCCACTACCCTGAAAAGGGCCTGGACCCCTGAATGACTATATGGAGCAGAGCCCTCCCTCCCCAGAGTCTCCTGTCTCTGTGGTGTTCAGCCACTGAGATACTGGGATTTGAGAGCAATTAGCTCATCCTGACTAATTCTTTTGTCCTCACGAATATGTTCCCTTCTCCAAAACCATGAGCCATAAGTTTCACTTTAGCCTATAATATTGCATTAATATCACTCTCTGCCATTCACTTTTTACCTCCTGCTTCCATCTCGACAACTGCCCTCCATAGTTCTAAAGGCAGGAACCTCCTAGAGTCAATATACTTCGAACTTCCCCTCTGATTCAAATTCCCATTAAAAGCAAACCAAAGTGGGGCGCCTGGGTGGCTCAGTTGGTTAAGCGACTGCCTTCAGCTCAGCTCATGATCCCGGAGGCCTGGGATCGAGTCCCGCATCGGGCTCCCTGCTGGGCAGGAAGCCTGCTTCTCCCTCTCTCACTCCCCCTGTTTGTGTTCCCTCTCTGGCTGTGTTTCTCTCTGTCAAATAAATAAAATCTTTTAAAAAAAAAAAAGCAAACCAAAGTGAAATCAAACTGAGATACATGGGAAGTCCGACTGTTCTCAGGCCTGCTGCTCGGTGGCAATCAATGCTTGGATCCAATGGCACGTAGGAACTTCCTCAAAGGCCTGCCTTTATATTCACAGCTGGTCAACATAACATTTTAAGGGATAAGTACTGTCCCAATACTTCTATTTCCTAAGATATTCCCTCATGTGTCAATGTCAATGACCAGCAGGACTCAAGAAAGCCAGTCAGGATTGGGCAAAGAGGCAAACCAGCCAAATAACCTAAGGGCTGGATAAGAAAGAATATGAAGAAGAAATCTGAAAAAAAAAGTTCTTAGAATGTGTGGTAGTAAATAAAATAAAATAAAATAAAATAAAATAAAATAAAATAAAATAAAATAAAATAAAATAAAATAAAATGAAATGAAATGAAATGAAATGAAATGAATGTGTGGTAGTCATTAGGGCTATTCATCAATATTCTTGTTCTGCTCCTTTCAGACACATGATAGCATTGCACTTCCCTGTCCCCTGAAAGTCAAAACATGGCCGTGTGACTTGCTCTGGCCAGTGACACGTGAGCAGAAGTAGTCTGTGTCACTTCTGGGCAGAAGTCTTTAAGAGCCAGGGCCAAATTTACTATGTTCCCTTCCAGATGGCCATGCTCAGTCAGCCCTGGGTTCCTGGATGAGAAAGACGTGTCAATCTGAGGTGCATATGCAGTTTGAAGCCCCTGAGATTTGTAGGTAGTGACTGCATATAATGTAGCCTATTCTGATTGTTATAGGGTATCTGATATTTGATGAAGAACGAGCTTTCATATTCAAAATGGGAAAGATGAAAAATACTCCCGCGATTTTTATATCTCTTCCCCCAAAATGAATTGGGGGTAAGAGTCGTCGCTTCCTCAAAGTGATGGTCATAAACACCCGAACAGGTCTTACCTACTAATTTGACTTGGCCCATTATGTCTAGAAGAGAGGTCATGGGCCAAATCTGACCTGCAGTCTGTTTCTGTAAATAAAGTTTTATTGGAATGCAGACATGACTGTTCACTGAAGTGTTGTGATGGCTGCTTTCAACATGACAATGGAAGAGTTGTTGCAACACAGACCACATGGCCTGAAAAGCCTAAAATATTTGCTCCCCGAACCTTTACAGAAAAAAGAAAATTCCTGACCCTTGGTCTAGAAGAAGCCAAGTGGAAAGAGCCCCATGGAGTGTCTGGAAAAGAAATCCAACACACTCAGAGTAAAGATTACACACGCCTGGTAGCTATGCAGCCAAGGGCATACATCGATCAAGATTTAGTCCTAGCAGGACTTTATTCAGTGCTTCAGGCCTTCTTGGAGATAGGCAGAGGGAGCCCTACCACCACCGAGTTCCAATAAACACATCCTTAAAGCTCTATTGTTTACCAATCCCTGTCTCCCAGTATCAGGATATGGACAGGATCTGAACAAAGGATATACACAGTATATGTCAGGATTAGTGAACCTGACAGTCCTCAAAATGACTCAGTGGAAAGTTGCTTAAGTGCTTGCTCGAAATGATTCACTGCCTGGAGATTCCATGGCAAATGAGATTCTTAAGCTAAACGGTCCATCCACCTCCCTGAACTCAGCACAGAGCAAGCAGGCCGACCCCAACCAAGGGAGCAGGCTCTCAGAGGGTCTGATGAGGGTCTCAGCCTGCTGGATGGACGTTAGCCTCCGCCGTGGCCACTGGCTGCCCTCTGGGGGGGCGGTGGGTATGGCGTGGCTGGAATGCTAGGAATCCTGGGCTGGCTTAGCAGGGACTCCAATTGGCTTGGCCCTTCTACATGCTCCAGAGATTTTCTCCAGTGTCCTTGGCATGCAATGACTATACTTGGGCTTAAGATTTTTAGGGCTGGGTGGGTCCCTGGAAGCCTTCTATCTCAGTACCAGAGTGCTCCTTCATTAGAGGGTACCAACAAACGAGCTGGCCATTTTCCTGCAGATGGGATGCAGGCCATTTGCTTCCTTACTTTAGCCTGGCTCTTGGCAGGGCCGCCTGGAGGAACCAGCTGCTTGGCCACACCTCAGCCTTTGGTGGCTGTTAATAGGTTTTGCTTCAATTCAGCTATTTCTGAGTTACTATTGTTTGGCTCTGGGTTGGGGACAAAGGCCTGGGGTGGGAAATGAAGAGAGAGGAAAAGAAAGGAAAATGCATACTCTTCTTGGACCTATGATTTGAACTTTCTCCTTGTAGCCGTCAATTCTGAAGTCAGCACTGTGGACTGGCTTCTTCGTCTCAATTTCTAAGGCAGCCAGTTAAGATATAGCTCCCAAGTCCTACTGGTGGTACCTAGAGTTCTAGGTGACTGTGTTTTGCTAGAGAAAAGTAGAGAAGGGAGAGAGTTAAGGGCCTGATGTTCCTGGTTACCATCAGGTCTAGAGAATTCGAAAAGTAAATAGGTCCCGGAGCACAAGTGCTGCAGCATTTTCATCAGCCTGCCAGGCAGCTTCCAAAGGTCCTCTGGTCCATAAGTGAGTACCTACACGGGCCAAGGCGTCCACAGAGCAGAGACCCCACCTCCCTGGGCTAAAACCACATGAGCACCAGCCGACTCAGATGCCCTGAAGGACAGAGAAACCGAATTCCTTGGAAAATACAACCTAAAAAAGAACAGACACCAGAAAAACCTAGAGAATTAATTTGTTCCACTAACATTTGATTGGTCCAGAGCCTCCATTGTGCCTTGGCACATCAGGAGATAAAGACAAACTCGGGGTCCAAGTTATGTCCAAATACCAGGGCATTAATCTCTATCATCAACAGTGAAGAGAGCAGGATGGAAGAGGGGTATTTCCTCTTTTTGAAACTCATCTGTAAGGGAGATGAGGCAGAAATACAGTCCAGGAGGCAGTGAGCCCCGGGTTCCAGGCACACCTACTTGGAACGTATGCTGTGGTTTCAGGTAAATTACAGAGTCTTTCTCCATCTCTCCATTTGACAAATGTGAGCGGAGGGAGCTGGAAGAAAGAAAGAAAGAAAGAAAGAAAGAAAGAAAGAAAGAAGGAAGGAAGGAAGGAAGGAAGGAAGGAAGGAAGGAAGGAAGGAAGGAAGGAAGGAAAGAAAGAAAGAAAGAAAGAAAGAAAGAAAGAAAGAAAGAAAGAAAGAAAGAAAGAAAGAAATCTGTTCAAGAGATGATTTTCTGTGGTTGAAGGGTATATCATTCCCGTCCTCAAGAAATTTATGACCTAATTACAAGACACTGAGCTGATGGGTGAAGGGACAAAATTAAAATTCAGTGCAACCAATGAATAATACAAAGCCATGCTATTCACGATGGCAAGTGCTAATTCCATGTGTCTGTGTGTGTTTAAATGAACGGACATTAAAGAAAATTTTCAATGCAGTTCCTCAATCACAACAGTCACATTTCAAGAGCCCAATGGCCACATGGGCTGCCATCCTAGATAGGGCAGATATAGACTAAATTCCATCATGGCAGAAAGTTCTACTAGACAGCACCTGTATCGACAACCTTGAGCCAGAGGTAACCAGAAAACACAGGGCTTCCCCTCCGTGCCTTCTAGGCCTGGGCTCATCATGGTCTTCCAGCTGTGACAGAGGCTGTTGTTCCCAGGTGGCGGGCTCTGGCCCCAATTAGTGCCTCGCTCAGACAGCTCCGCTGCTCCACGCTTGTCAGCTGCTGCACACTTCCTCCCCTGACTCTGCTCCTTTGATCCTTCCCCAAGGCCCTTACTAAAGTCAATAGTCATCCTGTCCTCTCATGAAAAATTCCCTTTCAAACAGACCTTTGAATAATCTAGATAGTCCAACAAGGCGTGCATCTTTTAGAGGTCCCTGGGCTATGGGCCCAGGAGGTAGGGGGTACAAAGCCTGACAAGGAATAGTTTGACTGATTTGTCAGCACTGTGTTGACTATTTGTATTTATTATTTGGCCAGGATAGAGGATAAAGTCCTTCCTTACATGCTCCCTCCACAGCACTGTTAATAGCATGAAAAAAAAAATCCCGTGTAATCCCAAAGACTGATTTCATATCAAAACAAAGTAAATGAAGGAAAGCAAAACAAAAGAAGAGCAAGATAGGCACAAGAGCTCCCCAGGGTTCCTCTAGCACATGGGATGGGTGTGGGTGTGAGTGCAAGGGCGGTGAGACTGTTTGTGAGGGTCATGTGTGAGTGGGGATGGTTGGGGGGTGGAGGGTTCGGGCTGGCTTGGAGGCTTGTGGAGTGAGGGCGCTTCGGCAAACCTCTGACTCAGAGGAGGTGTCTCCGCTTCTCTTGGTGGGGAGAGGAGAGAACTGAACTTTTTTGTCCAATAATCTCATGCCCCATTCCCCTGAAAGGGGGGCAGGGAGGACAGTGTCCTCACATACATAGTGGGAACAGTTGCTATTTTAACAATTCACTGCCTCCCCTCACTGGGGTGCCAGGAGAAAACGGAATGGTCTTAACTGCAAAGGGTGCAATTAAATGGGAAGTAGGGTAATTCAGGGAGAGAAATGAAACAAGAGAGACTTTGGATACAGAAACAAATGAGGGACTTGAAGGGAGGGGGGGTGGGGGAGTGGAAGAGCCTGGTGGTGGGTACTGAGGGCACCTATTGCATGGAGCACTGGGTGTGGGGAATGGGCAATGAATCTTGGAACCCTGGAAAAAAAATCAAATAAATAGCTGAAGGCACACTCGCACTGAACTTGTGCCCAACACAGTGTCAATCAACAAGTTTCCACTGAACGCTGGATAAGCCAATCCACCTTCCAAAGAGAACACAGAAAACATTATAAGTTCAGTATGGGGACAGCTGGATGATCTTTATGTATCCTTTCCCAGTTTTTTTTTCCCCCTGTTTGCTGCTTCCCTTCTCCAGCTAAGACTTTTGTTCCTTCATCCAGCCCCTCCCAAGTTAATTTCTTTCTAATGCATCTGCCTGGCTCTGGCCCTAAGTGCTGTGGTTCTTCCATTTTGCGCTCCCACGCGTGAGGACAGACCGTGGACCTGGGCCTCCAAGGCAGGTCTACACCACCTGTGAAATGACAGCTTCCCACCTGTGTGTGCAAAGAGGGGAGATGAAGAAGGTAAACCGGAACATACACAGAATAACCCTATGGCTCCTCTGGAGAAAATTTACATTTTGATAAGTCTGGTCCTAAGACATTATATGGTTCCCAGGGCAAGGATGGGGCCTAGCTAAGGCACAGATTTGAAACCAGCCAGATAGAGCCACTAAGCCTTCACATCAAATCCTCATCTCCATCCTGGCCAGCACGTTCTCACCTCTCCAGACTGAATGGTGTGGCCAGCACTTGAAAATAATAAAAGGAGCTGATATTTATTCAGAGGCGACTATGGGCCTGGCTCGGGGCTAAGGCCCTTCCATGTATTAATTCACTTAATCCTCATACCTGCTCTTCGACATGGGAACTATGACTGTCCCCCTCACCATGCTCACACATCCATCATCTCACCCGCTCATACGCGCTTCTCATGTGCTCTCACACTCGTGATGAGTGTGTGTCCACTGAGTGGAGCCCCACTGCACTAACTCTTCAGTGCTTCCTTCTTCAAAGTCTTCTTCCCGGAAGTCTCTCCCACAGACGTCTAGAATGTCGTGCGTTCTTTTAGGGAAGTGGGTCACCCAGCCTCGTTCTCCTCAGGTATTAGTGACTCTCTGAGCTGTATGACAGCTAAAGGGTGGGGACAGATGCAAAGATGTGGGGAACTGAGAGGAAAGGGGGTGCAAAAAGTTGTTTGAGGGTACTCGAGACAATCCTCATCTACCCCCGATGTTTGCAGCGGGCTGGTGTCTAACTGTAGGACATGGGAAACTCTTTGAGACTGGGTTCTCACCTACGTGACCTTTCAAGCCTCTTCTCTCCCCCACAGCCCACACCACTCCAGCCCCCATCCCACATGTGCCTTCGCACGTACCCTCTCCTTTCTCTTCCTCCATCTGGAAGAGCTCCATTTGTCTGTCAGAACTTAGCTTGAGTATTGACTTCTCTCTGAGGAGCTTGCCTCCTGGCTCATGGAGAGTGACTCCCTTCCTCCCCTCTCTGCCTTCCCAGCCCTGTCCACACCTCCACTTAAGTACTCATCACATTATGTTGTAGTGATCTCATTAGGCCTGTCTCCTCAACTAGCCTGTGGGTTCTCAGAGGCAGGAACTGAAACCTCAGCACCATTCATAGGACCTGGCCCAAAGCCTGTATTCGGCAAACGTTTGTGAAAGGAACAAACGAGTGAGTGAGTGGACACGAACCACCAGCTTCTGGTCTGGAGGAGATTCCCTTCCCTGGACTTCTCCGAATAAGGATGCTTTGCAGTGTTTCTCGATAGGGTCACCACTGGAGTTCAGATGGGGCACTTCTCTGCTGTACTGTGTTTCTGCTTGCTGTGGAGCATTTCGCATCCATGGTTCCTGCCTAATAAATGCCAAGGGTATTCCCCAATCACTGCCTTGACCAAAACAGTTCCCCAAGATTTCCAAAGCTCTGCGGGGAGGCGCCGATCCTCCTGGGTTGGGAAGTGACACTATGGCGATAGTTCTGCTCCCTGATCCTGGTGGTCTGAGAGGCCCACTGCAATAAGGTCATGCTCTGCTCCAGCCAGAACATGAATTCAGAAGAGTAGGGGCTGGAGCACCCCTGGCCTGCTAATAGGAATTATGGCAGCCTAATCAGCCCTTGACACTACAGAGTGAAGAAACTTGCTCAATGTTTTTTTTTTTTTTTTATGACTGGAGGCAGGGAGCAAGGTCAGGCCTAGCCAAAAGGGAAACAAAACAAAACAAAACAACCTAGTCAAGCTTTCAGGCAGCCCAGAGGTTGTTACCTTGTTTCCCAATGCCTCCTGGGCATGACCCCATGTTTCTGCTAAATGCCCACTCTGCCTTGGGGACATCAACATTGTTGAGCAGCACACTCACTTGGAGCACCTCCAAAAATCAAATCAGAAAGAAATAGAAAGGAAAGGTAGAGGGACACCTGGGTGGCTCAGTCAGTTAAGCGGCTAACTCTGGATTTCGGTTTCAGTCGTGATCCCAGGGTCCTGGGACTGAGCCCCACATGGGAGCTTGAGGATTTTCTGCCTCTCCCTCTGCCCCTCCCCTCCTGAGCTCTCTCTCAAATAAATAAATAAATCTTTTTTAAAAAGGCAGAGATGATGCCATTTTACCCCTTCTTCCTGAGACTCACTAAACTTGTCACCTGTGTCCTTTAGTCTCCCCACAACTTTTCCCTAAGGCCGGAGACACATGGTCGTGCCTGTTTGTGGGGCTGCTGTCACTGGGATCTATGGGAACATGTACCAAAAGGCCTAAGTATCAGACTTTGCCCACATTCCCTATTCATGCTGCAGTCTGGGGACTTGGGGTTCAAACTCCTTTTCCCTTTCGGATGCCACCTTGCAATTTGCAAATTGCTTCCCACATCAACTTCGTTTCCACTGTCAATGCGAACCTTAGTGGAAAGGAGGAATTATCACTCTCATTTTACAAGTTGGGAAAATGGGCACCAAGAGGCCAGCCAGCTCTGTGCACATTCCACGGTGAACTGGGGGAAAAGCAGGGTAAGACCCCATCTCCTTTCTGGCCCTGTGCCTTCCTCCCCCATGATATCACAATACAGCTTCATGGGGTTGGGGGAGGGCAGCATGAAAGCTCTCCATCCTTCCCAAATGTGATCTTGGTTCTGAAAGCCAGACGGGTCCTCTGGTCAGTGACAAAGACTTGAAGCCAGATGGCTTCATGTAGATGCCCGGACCACCACACTATACAGTTCAGAAGACAAAGTCCCAGATGCCCACAAATGCTTTCTGATTACTTCCAAGGGCATACCTGGAGGACAGAGGGCATACACTTTGTCCGGGCTTTGGTACTGATCTGCTTTGTGTGAGGGGCTGGGGGGGAAGGGGATGGGGAAAGAAAAGAAAAAGACCAGACTGGACCAAAAGGAACCAAACCAAATACCAAAGAGATCAAAGTAATGTAAATAACTGAACAAAAATCACAGATCCCAAACAACCATATGGATAAACACAAGCCTATGCTTAACCGTAGCATTTAAAATATTACATAAAAACATCACCATTTTCCTCCAATCATAATCACCCAAAACAAATGAAAATGTAATGTCGTTTAAAAACACATGATGCTGGGAAATACAACTTATGCCACTGAATTGAAAGACAGTATTGCCAACACCCTAGAAGGCCAGTTCTCTTCCTACTCGCAGTAATCACAATCCTGATTTTTGGGACAATCATTGCCTTATTGTTCATGACAGTTTTATCACATGTATGTACCTCCTTAAGCGATATAGCTTAATTTTGCCTGTTTCAAACTTTATATTAATCGAAATGCATTGTACACACTAGTGTATGCACATGTGTGTGACTTTTAAAAGACTTCTGCTCCCAGGGCCCCTTGAGCCCTGCCTTCAGCTCAGGTCATGATCCTGGGGTCCTGAGATCAAGCCCCACATCGGGCTCCCTGCTCAGCAGGGAGTCTGTTTCTCCCTTGCCCTCTGCAACTCCCCCTGCTCGTGCTTCCACTCTCTTGCTCGTGCTCTCTCTTTCTTGAATAAATAAATAAGATCTTTAAAAAAAAAAGACTTCTCCTCTTATCCATGCCTAGAAGTAAAGCTGACCTTTGAACAACACTGGTTTGAACTCTGAGGTCCACTTATCCACAGATATTTTTCTAATAAATATGGTACAGCACAATACATGTATTTTCTCTTCCTTGTGATTTTTTAAGTAGGCTCCACACCTAGCATGGAGCCCAATGTGGGACTTGAACTCACAAGGCCTGAGATGAGATCAAATGTCGAACACTTAACCAACTGAGCCACCCAGGTACCCCTCCTATGATTTTCTTAATAAATGTTTTCTTTTCTCTAGCTTCCTGTATTGCAAGAATACACAAATATCTATTAATTGGCTGTGTTCTCAGTAAGGCTTCCGGTCAACAGTAGGCTCTTTGTAGTACAGTTCTCTGGGGAGTTGAAAGTTATACACAGGTTTTCAACTGTGGGACATCAGCGCCTCTAGCCCAGGCTCAGGTTCACTGTTCCATGGTCAACTGTGCTTCTTGGTACTTAACTTTCGCACGCTAAAGCCCATTTTCACCCACTCCCCACCTTTGGAGGTGGAAGGAGAAGGCTGATCAGCATCCTCTAGGACCTGTTTCTCTTACAGAAGATTATTGAAGTCCCTTCAGTCTTTCTTTCACGGGGCTCAGTAATTACCCTTTTCCTTCAATACTGCCTCTCAGGTTTGATATTCTGATCCTTTAATAATCTTTCTAATAAAATCATACTGAATGGCTCTAGACGTGATTTCCCTCAGAGTGCAATCTCAGAGGACGCCCTTTTAGAAAGGCACTTCTCCAGATAAAGAAACGGGGACACAGTTCTACCCCTGTGGATTTCTCCAAAAGATGACAAACCTGCCGTTCCTCAGCTGCTGACAGATAACATGCTCTGAAGCTCCCTGGGAATCCTTAATAAGGAATATGTCTGTCCTTCAAAACCCCAGGCCTTCACACGTAGTCATTACCGCCACTTCCCGCTTGTCATGACTGTCATGGTTCAAGACTGTGTGGTCTCTGGAGTCTTCCACAGCCGAGGAGAAGTACCCTGAAAAATGGCATCTGCTAGATTCTTCTTGGTTGTCCCTGACTTCAGCTGCTCCTCTGTACCACCAGCCCCTTCTGAAATTTCTTCTCAGCCTACTTCCCCATTTGGAAAATGAGACAGACTGCAACATGGAGGGACCTTGAAAACACTGCCCTAAGTGAAAGGCGGCAGTCTCAGGAGGCAATATACTGTGTGGAGCCCTCGAATTCATAGAGACAGAGAGGAGAATGACGGCTGCCAGGGGCTGAGGGAGGGGGAAATGCAGATTTGTTTCATGCAGATGGAGTTTTCATCCAGGAAGACAGAAACGTCCCTGAGATGGATGGGAGTCATGGTTGCATAACAACATAAATGTACATAATGCCACAAAACTGTTCACGTAAAAGTGCTTAAAATAGTAGGGGCGCCCCAGTGGCTCATTTGGTTAAGTGTCCGACTCTGGATTTCAGCTCAGGTCGAGATCTCAAGGTTCTGAGAGCGAGCCCCACATTGGGTTCTGTGCTCAGTGAAGAGTCTGCTTGAGATTCTCCCTCTCTGTCTGCCTCTGCCCCTTCCCCCCGCTCATTCTCTCGCTCTCTAAAAAATAAAGAATCTTGAAGAAGTGTTTAAAATGGTAAATTGTTATGTGTATTTTACTACAACAAAATTTTTAAAGGTTTATTTATTTGAGAGAGAGAGATTTGAGAGACTGAGACCATGAGTCGGGGGAGGGGGCAGAGGCAGAGGCCAACAGAGGGCTCAATCCCAGGACCCTGAGATCATGACCTAAGCCAAAATCAGGAGTCCTTCGCTTAACTGACTGAGTCACCCAGGCTACAATAAAAATTTTTTTAATAAAAAGACATTAAGAAAGAAGAAAGGAAAGAAAGAGGGAGAGAGAGACAGAGGCAGGGAAGAGAGAGAAACAGAAACAAAGAAATAGCTAGGAAGAAAGCAAGCCAAATTTCCCTGCCCCGCCTTCTCAACCCCCATTTGTGTCCTATTAGAATGATTAAGGAGGAATACACCATATGAAAGGTATGATGCTGAGTGTGGACTCTGATTTGGTCTTAGATCCCTGAGGGCATGATCTTGTGGATGTGAAAAAAAATCGAAGCTGCAGCTAAAGGAAAGAAAAATCAGGCTTACAGGGACACTTACCTTATCTTGATGTTTGAAAAGTAACCCCTACTCCCAAGTTTGATGTCTTACCCTTTCTCTCCATTAAAAAAATATATCCAACCAACATTTTTCCACCTGTCCTACCCACCACCTTATTTATCCCTCTCTTTAAGGACACAGCGCATATACTTCACAGTTCCTCTCCCATTCAGGGAGCACAACCCTAAAAAAAAAAAAAAAAAAAAAAAAACCAAAAACACACACACACACAAAAAAAAACAGAACAGAACCTGTTTCAGCAGCCACATATCCACTGCTGAACCACCTCCCACTCTCTGGGTCTCAGCATATATGTGGCAAGGCAAGAGACAAGAGACAACATATAAAGACGTTTATACAATAGCCTATTTTGATGGCCAAAAATGGAGTCCTGTGAGGAGGTGGATTTTGGAACGAATTTTAATAACTGACACCCTAAGTCTGCCAGTTTCTAAAATCACTTTTAGGGAATAGCTGACAGTGTAAAACTCTAAATACAAAAATCAGATGAAAATCACTCTAATAAAGACTGTTATTTATCTTTGTGGCTGCAAGTAATCTGGTAAACCTTTTGGGTTATAGTCATTTTGCATCCAAAACCAGGGTGAAACCCTTTGGCTCTAGGCAACAGATAGCAAGAATATTTGGTTACTTCTAGAACATATTGGTTTTAAATTAACAACCCTTAAGTGAAAAACTTGAGAGCTGGCAACTCACCCTAGAAACTACTATGTCCTCTGCCACAAATAAAGAATTTAACCTTGATATTACAGAGAGGCTTGGCATCCCACAGGACTGTGGAAAACATAGAGGCTGATACGTTAACCTCCTCCTTCAACCTCCACATGCCAAAACTCTTCTGGGTACCTAGGCTGGCGGCCACGTGGTCTCCCTCCACCCAACCACCCCCACTCTCTACCATCAAATTCTGCCCTCTAGATCCTCCGTGCAGATGAAATTAAAAAGGTCAGTAAGAGTTAAGTCTCCACTTTCAAAGACAGATAATCTTAGCAGGAATCAACGCCTGAATTAAGAGGACGAAATGGGTGCCTGGGTGATTCAGCCCATTAAGCATCTGACTCTTGATTTCAGCTCAGATCATGGTCTCAGGGCCATGAGTTTGAACCCCACATTGGGCTCCACACTGGGCTTGTGTCCTGCTTAAGATTCTTTTTCTCTCTCCCTCTCTCCCTCTCCCTCTGTGCCTCCCCATCTCTTTCTCTCTCTAACATAAATAAAGAAATCTTTTTAAAAATTTTTAAAAAATAAAAGAGATGAAGCTGTAGTAATGATAGCATTTTCATGTCAGGCAACTTGGCAGGGAAATGGGGAAGGAGAGGCAGAGGCTGTCACTGCACTGGCCAGACAGGTCTTGGACTCGCAGGTGACAGGAAATTAAGGTAATCATCACCCACCCTGCTTACTCGGAAAGCAGGCCCTAGTTTAAGAGGCAGCCCCACCATCAAGAGGAGGCCTCACTAAAGGGCATCTTTCTAAGCCTTTCCTTAAAATACCCTAGATGTGACTCTTGATTTTGAATGAAGTTGAAAACAGACTAAGCTTGAAAACACTGAT